>KZ538034.1:0-82625 GCA_000934665.2 Catajapyx aquilonaris | reverse complement strand
CCCCCCCCGCACACACACAACAGCAGGAAGGCATTCAGATCCATGCTTCTACCCAAGATTCGAGGCTGTATATAGGTGGGCAATGCTAATGCGGCCCTTGGTACGTGTCTTCAGATGACAAGCAAGCCAGCAGGTCCCCCCTTTACCCTCCGCACAAACGTCAACATGTCGCCCGCCGGCATTCTTTGATTTCAATAAAGACGCTGAGTGAGGGTGAGCAGAAACGCCCTGGGAAGATTGAGACAGGGATGCAGGGGGTGGATGGAGAGAGGGTGAGGCAGCAGCACCCTTTGTCTGCATCTCAAGAAGGCGGTGCAATCGATTTCCGTCTTGCACAAACCACATGCTTCTTCTCTCCTTCTGGAAGACATTTTTTTATATAGAAGGAGACAGAGGGGTGCCCCTTTCAATAGAGGGACACATCTGGGACATAGAGCGTGACCTGCCTTAACCTACGTTTATTAAGTCGTTATTACGTCGGATTGAAAGCTGCGGTTGGGGGCTTGTCTAATTTGTCTGCTTATGAGGGGAGTCGGTGTTGATTCTATCAGGATCATCAGATTTTGTACGGTAATACTGCAGCTATAATATTAAAATCCTTCGTTGTACGACCGAGGCCGTACATTGTTACCGCGACGTTTCCTGTTGGCCCAATTCTGCTCATGCGCAATGGGGAGAAGAACTCCTCAGTCGCTGGCTGGAAGACGTCGAGTCAACATCCTCTCTCCCGTGCCCCATGCTCCAATCACCCACGAGGTCCACTTGCACTTCCGCACCCCTGGCGGGAAGAGTGGTTAGGCAGGATTGGCCTCGAATTTCAACACTGGAAAATAAGGTGTTCACTGCAGACCTAGAAATATGCGAACGAGGCGAGGGTTTTTTCTATAGTAAGCTTATTTTTTTAAAACATGTAGTATTGTAATAAAATGAAACGGTTATTATTGTTAGTTGTTGAAACAATCGGCTTTCGCATCATACGAAGAAACACAGCAGAAATCTTAATGAAAGCACGTAATGTCATTAAAATTATCTTCCTGACACAACGAGCCAGTTTTCCTGAATATGAATCATGTTTTTTTGCCATTTGTTTCCAACAAAGCAAGTGACACGTCGCAGAGATTATTACATCACGTTTCTAAGTAGGGTGAATGTGACCCGTATCAGCTCAGGGAGTGGCCATGACAAGTTGAATGCCAAGCTTTGTAGCTATCACTAGCCTCAGATTCTAATCACAAAGACTGACTTGTATACTACTTTGGCCACTATCTGTTCCTTCCGGAAATTACCTCTTTTTTTCCGGATCATTCCAACAGATATCAAACTCGCGAATCCAAGTCGCCAACAGATGCTTTCCAAACTATTCTGTGTTAGATTTGGTATAGTTTCAACATTTTCTTATCCATTTGCACTTTAGGAAATCCGGGTGGTTTATCTGCACAGACGCCCGCATTATAGCCAAACGGCCCCATGTACAGGATGGAAAGTTATGCTGATAAAGAGCATTATTATTATTATTTTCTGGCTCAGAAGCATACGGTGGTGCACTGTATGACGTTATGAATTTGTTTAGTCCAACAATCTGGTACAGGTTACAACTTTAGCTTACAGTTTGTCCTGGATATTTAAAAAAAGTTGTGAGATTTTTCTCTCGGTCCTTTCCAGCTGCAATGGTGCAGGAAAGTTGAAAAATGGGCAGAAAAATCTGGTCCAACGTGACAGCTCACCCGGAGAGTGAGGGGACGTGTCCTGCTGAGACTCAACAGGACGCGCCCTCTCTTTTGTCCCGTGTTCGTCGTGAAACATGACATGCATCATTAAGTGCATACACTATTCACTCAAGTACTACCAAAATTAATTGCAATTAATCTTTGACGTAAGCATGGCGTTACTTTAAAGGTCTACCTTTTCATCCTTGCATGATGCAACCCAAATTACACAGTGATACTTCTGAATTCAAGAAACTCCAATTTAATAGTACCACCAACAGCTTCCGGAGAGGTTTATGTTATATAAAACCCGAATTTAATAGGATTTGTCCGACTATGTATGCAAAGAATGTAGAACTTGATTTAGAAATTACCATATCATCACCTCTATTTTGGAACGAGGATCTTATTATCGCGGAGTAAGTGATGGGGAGTCTGGCTTTTCACTTCTCGCCACCTAGACAACTTTTTTTTTTTCCTAGTTGGCAAACTGAATTCCTCAGAACTTTTGCACGACGGAATCCACTTTGTCGATAATGACATCGCACCATCAAACTGAGATCTCCGCGTTCCCAAGTTTTTCCGTCGAACCCAGGGGGAAAAAAATGTCATATCACACCCCCAAAAAATGACATCTACTGGTGGTCCAGCTTCACAAACTACAGCAATGTCTTCACATCAAAAGTGCAAAATTTGCACACTTTAAGTGTATGATTTGACGCAATTGTGTGATTATTTTGTTGGCTGTATATACCTAGTACTAATGTTTGTCATCCATTTTCTTCGCAGGTCCCCACACTGGACAGGAGTGGAAGGCTGTCAAATACAGACGACTCTCCTCCCTTTCGCTGTTCCTCTGCATGAAGTAAAAGCCAAAATCTCCATTCCAAGAGCTTTTCACTGGCACCACATAAAAGCATCCCCTTTGCCATAAATTCTCACCAGAAAATCCGCGGCAGTACAGAAGGCTCTCCCGAGTAACGTTGTATTTGCTCATCCGCACCCCCCCCCCCCCCCAAAAAAAAAGCGCATAACCTATTTTAATTTTGCCCTAGATTTTTCCAAGAAAATATTGGTAAAAAGATATTTATACAAAAGACTGAATATTAGCATATAAATAACGTGAACCATTATTATCCTAAATTGCTCAATTGTTCACGTGATAAAATTCATGGTCTCATTCACGTCTCCAATTTTGACACGGTACGCCAGATCTTCAGGTTTTCTGCATACATATAGGACCACACACACACACCAGTGAGACTCACGCGAAAAGGCTAAGGTGACCCGCCAGAAAACCTGTTCCTCGCAGGGTTTAAAAAAGATAAAAATGCAATAAATTTATTCAACAGACTACATTAATGCTTTTTCTCCACCAAACCTACAAAAAAAAAGCACTTTTCACCCCTCCATGCCCTCCATTAGCTAGAAAATTTATTCCGAAGAGGCCGAATTGAATTCAGGACAACCTTTGACCCAACAGCTGCCTTCCTTTCCCAGAATATTCTGAAGTCAAAATTTATAAACCCGGAGCATTTTTGCGGAAAAAAGAAATAGTACAGTAACATACAGCGCGGGCAAACATGGCAGTTTAGTCGGAGTAATTTGGCATTATGAAGAGCCTTATTGGATATTCAGCTGGCTCCTGGGAAACGGCCCCATTCTCTCATTACGTCAGACGAGTTGGGGGACAAAATTGGGCACCTTGCTTTTGGAAGGGGTGCTCTGCAGTAAGCAGCAAACTTTACGACGGCCGTGCAAATTGTCGGCGACTCCTTTTGCAGCCCAGCATCCATCACTCCACTGCCGGTTATTAAAGCTCGGGGGTGCCTCGGATAATGCCCAACACAAGCTCCCTCCCCAAAAACTCTTTTTCCAACCTTTACTTTATGCCCTCCTCCCTTTCCTTCCATAATATTTCATCACAATGGTTTCACCCCCAAGAATATTTCTAGTCCGAAATAACTACCTGTCCCTTTCTTTGGACTTAATGAATTTCTGAAGCATATTCAGGTGATGCCAAAAGGTGCTTGTCAAAATCATCAGTTTTAAGAAAATAATCCTTGCTTGTGGTCATCATCCCTTACATGCACTTAGCTTTTGAGAACAAATAAGCCAGGTAGCATTGAATATTTTTCGACATTAGATGAATATATTAATATTAGAGTAGGTCATTATTTTTCCTGTCGAACACTTCAAAAAACAGAAATAACTGAGTCATTTCACAGCCCAGGTGACCTCGCCCAATTGGATGTGAACCTGAGGTGAAAATGTTCCAAATATTGGACCTATATGATTTTAGCTTTGAAGTGCCTGTAAAATTGACACACTTTTGACAACCTGGTTTTGAAAATGACCTACTATGATAACAAATAATTTGTAAACTTTGGGAAGAAAAAAAAAAACGTGCTTCCCAAAGATAGCGAACACTTTACTTCCCAATAATTTTTTTCATCTTCTCTTGGTCGCGAGCCACATAGCCCTGCATAGAATTCCTAAAGAACTCGGCCATACAATATTGTCTAGTCCTATCACGTATGAATGGTCGTGATACAAGTGGTGTCAGGTGGAGCCCTCCTCATTCGGAAAAATTACCGTGAAACATTGGAACATATATTTTGATTGAACCTGAGTGGGTTTTTCTTCGTCACGCTCTTTACATACATTAGACCCTTTTTTTTTTTTGGGAGGTCACTTAAAACTGCCCATCATGGTTTTCGATATACCAGTTGGAAGCAGCACACGAATCTCTCCTGAGTGAGGTTTGGTGGTCGAGTGCAAGCTGGGGGTTGAGTTTCATCGGCAAGTTTTGGGGGTCCGACGCCTGCGCACCCAAAATGATCAGGAGGAGTATGAGGGCTTTTGGGGGTCCTAAGAGGAGTGTGAGTGAGTGAGTGAGTAAGAAGGCGGCCAGAGACAGAGAAGGCCGCACACCGGGAAGCAGGGTGGCTTCGATACATACGTGTGCTGGCATATCTTATAACAATGTCGGGACGGAGGGACTTTGACGTGACATGACATTGGTCGTAACGGAGTCAATGCCAGAAGTGTCTGCCGGGGACACCCGGAAGTGATCGGTGCGTGTGTGCGCATTTATTTAGAAAAAAGTCAGTGAAGTTTCTCACTGCTGTATGGACTACACGCTTATGGTGAGTAACACTCGCTTGTGTACAAAATACTAATACTTGCTGTATGCCTGTCAATTATTGCAACAGAAATAATTTCACTCTAGAGGTGTAGAGTTTGCGGACTGTTTGCGAATTACGCGTAAAAGTGTCTTGCAAAATGACTCATTTCAAAAAGTATGATTCATCTACTGATATACTGAAATTCCTTAAGAGCCTGGTTCTATTCCGCGATCGAGATTGTGGTTTCCTGCGGGTCACGCAAATGCTGGACATTCCCTTTGAAAGCACACCGAACTCTTTCTGGTAGTGTACCAATTATTGTCGTTGTATAATGCAAAATGTGGGGGTGGTTGAGACTTTGCGTAAACAAAAGGAACTACATTTTTCCCCATTTAGGCAGCCCCTTTTTCCTGAATGGCATCAGCGTTTCGGCTGCTTCCAATTTCTGGAGGGGCCATTCTGGAATTCGTTTTAAATTGCCCCAGAAGAGAGCATTACAAAAAAAAAAAAGCCTTGGACTCGAGGTAGCCGGCACTGGAAGTCATATTGGAGACCTCCCACGAATGGCAATTTCATGCTTATGTAGGCCAACTGACTGTTTCCGTAACAAGCGAATGAAAAGAAACGCTGCCAAGAAGAGTCAATGCATTTGTCGTTAATGGTCACGCAAGCGTTAATACCACGTTGCTCTATTATATTATCACATATTTATTTTAATATCAAATAAATAAATGACCTGATGTGCGGAATTGCGGCAAATTGTTGCAATAATTTTGTATCTCTAGCGTGTTATTTATGCTGTGCATTAATAATGTATTGCAGCTATTCAAATAAGTTTTTATAATACGAATAAAAATCAGGCCACAGTAAACAGAAACACAATGAGCTAATGATACTTATGCGCTTATATTGCTGTGTGAGAAGTGTAACTAGTCTTAATTAAGTTGGTATTATAGCTGTGCTTGGAATGAGTTTGTTGACAGGCCTAGGAAGCATCCTAGCAGGTTCGTGACATCACCAAACAATTCCGAGTATGGTAACCTGCTTTAGATCTAGAACGAGACAACATGAAAAATAACCTCTCTCACTGTAAGTCACGTCTTATTCGAGCAATTTCTTCTAGTTACTTATGCATTCATTTCCAGACAAGAGCATATTATGTCTTATATGATAACACTATAGCTACACTGACAGCTTTTTATGAAATATACGCCGTGAAAGCACATGTAAAGACACCTTAATTGAGTGTTTATGGGTAGATGGAACTAAATAAGGCAATAGCAGTATATTATAGTACATCCTACTCCTGACTGATTATGTTATCATATACCGTATCCCCAGGTGCTGTGCGTACATAATAATATGCGGACTCTCTTCAGGCGCAGAACATATTTTGGTTTGTTACCTTTTTCTGTTCATACAGTTGGTATTCTTTCAGAATGCAACGTGCAACTATAGGTTCGATACGACTTACATGATTTTTTTCTGCATGCCTTTGTCCAGAAGAAGCCACAGCATGTTACAGTACAACGTGCAATAGTGTACGGTATATTGAATTGAACTCTGGACCCCTCCCGATTGCGTATCAGTCCAGTGGCATTACCACTAGACCACCATTAATCAGAGACAAACTCTTTGTTTAAAAAATGTTTTGGCTCTCTTGGGGTTATTCAACCAACAGCTCTTGCCCACGGTAAAGTTTATCAGGAGAACACAATAGCGTTTTGATGGTTGCATATAGGGTCAGGATACGCCTGGCCAAAACTTTTCTGACATGTAGTACTGGGTAGTATGCTCCTTACAAAAGATTGCAAATCTTTGCATGTAACACACAGTATGGTATAAAAATAGCAAGTTTCCGACAAGGCTTTATAATCCATCTCCTGATTCATTACCTTATTGGTAAGCTTATACTGCATGCCCGTGCTACGGCTATCTTTGACCGTTGCTTTGGCGCAGCTTTATATCCTCTGTATCTATTACGCCATTAAATTTCAATCAATTATTATTATTCCACATGTACGGTACCGCATATATTCTCTCTAAAACTTCAAAACTGATTCACAACACCGAACTAGAATAACATCTGTTCAGTACAAATGAGAGGATAAATTGAATTAAATAATGAGAACAACATAACAGCTTACACCTGTGGATTTGCCATTATAGCCATAAGACAACCTAAATTCTCAGTCTGGAATTAGAAACATACCTCTACAGGAATAACGAGCCCGACTGACAGAAGCGCACTGGACAAAATCTTGGATGCAAATCAGGCCCATCCCAGGTATGGATGAGATTGCAATAAATATGACACACTGTGTGCCCTGCTTATGAGAACAAATTTTAAAAATCTGGCCACCACAGCCCACGAAAGGTCCATGCTCGCCATACCCCCAACTTCCCACCTGTAACCCTACATAATTTATCATCCTGTCCAAATTACTACTGAAATAAACCCGGCTCGTTATTTTTGACGCTGGCAGCATATATTGCAGCAGCACCATGCAGCATGGTAATAATGGCAGTGCTTGCAACTTGACTTTTTTTTTCTTCTTCTTCAGGAGTGGTGAACTTGTTGAGAGGGGGCCAAGGATGGGGTGTCGGAGGAGGGGCCATGGCCCCATCACCTGCTGCACGTCGAGGCCCATCACCAGCAGCAGTGGGGCGTATGCCTCAGGCCTCCATCGCCTTATTTCTCCCGTGGCCACCTTAGGGACCAGCTGCAGCACCATCTTCATCACCTCAGCATCGCCGCCACCCAAACCAATCTTCGCCTCCGACTCACTGATGCTGACCACCGTCTTCCTTGCTCGAGTCTCAGGTGCTCACAACGCCACACAGCCTTGGACCATCTGACCACAGCAGGCATCGAGCTGTACTCGGACCAAACAACCGAGCGGGTCAGAGACATTTCCATCCTAACAGGCTTTGTTTGTCCGACGTGATAGTAACACTATCTCTCACACGATATGAGTGTGGCAGGAGTGTGCAAAGGGAATATACGCCATCTATGCGTGAAGAATAGTACTAAGTGGTTAATCGGCGGGCCATCTCATTAAAGTTGGTTGATTTTCATTGTCATACTGATGTGATTACAGGTTTTGCCAAATTGGTTCACTAGTCTTTGCAGATTGGACTATGTTGTTCACTCCAGCAACCGGTTTCAAAAGAAGGAAAAAGCGCGACAAGTGGACTTGCGCTCGTATGACAACAGACGGTCTTGGCGCAAAAGCCTGATCAGTATGTAGGAAGCTGGGGATTTAAAAAAATCTTATGCTCATGTTATTCGTTTAATGAGTGATTAGTGTGATAATTTTACAGCAGGTGGTCGTGACAGGTATGAATTATGTACTGAAACATGAAGAAAGGAGCGAGGGTAGAAGCACTGGTAATTAATTTTCAGACACTTGAACAAACATGGGTTATTTGCACCAAAGCTTTTATTATTCGGAATATGACTGCGGTTAAGGACTGAAACACAGTCTCATGCGGCAGAGGTGCATGCAAATGAAGACTTGAAAGGCATAATGATTAGTCATATTTTGGTATAAATTGAGTAGAAACGTCCTATATTATCCTGTACAACATAAAAATAATCTGGTAATTACATCATTTCTCATGATGCATACATCAAATCAATTTTTTGAAAGAAAGATCTTTGAAAAACGCTAATGATCCAACTTGCATGAAATCATTTCAGTGCGACTCCGATCGCTTTGCATATACCTGATATTCAAATTATACCCCTGCAGAGTTTGGCCATCTCACTTTGTTTTGGTAATGCTTTGCTCCTGGGATTGTAAAGCACGACAGGATATTTAATCACTAATGGATGGTTAAAGAGTAGTGAGTTTTCCGTGTCGGTTGTCTGTTCCTTGAACCAGCAGAATTAGTCAATTCAGGTGTAAACCTGGTCAAATTAGTTCAATGCGTTGCAATTTTACAGTTGGGGAGAGAGTAATCCCACTTTTTCAGCCTATTTCAGGCCAATAGACAGTACAGTACTAGTACACAAAGCAAATAAAAATAGCCCACTTCCTCCAATATTAAGAATAAAAAATGCTTCAATTATGCAAAAGCTCAAATCTGACTCTATCCAAATAGAGGAGATGTTTTGAAAATATGACTACCAGAATAGACTAAAAAAGTTCGAGGAGCTGCTGATGTTTCCCTTCTTCTTTCCATCACATGAAACGAATCTTGAGAGAACGAAAAAGGGTTGAAGGGGCCTATCTTAATTGAGCATCGCAGTGAAGAAGGGATCGTCGTGACTGTTTTCCACTTGCCGACTAAAGGAAGCGAGGCTATCAAACAGCTGAGATGCACTTCCTGCCATGATCAAATCCATTCCCTTCCGATCCGCTTTATGACACCTCATCCCAACCACTGTCGTTCATACGTCACTTTTCTTGTGTTATCACAGCTTTAAAAAGAAAGCTGGCTGCACGAAATAATAAGGTTTGCCTTGGGTTCATTTGCCTATATACATGATGTACGAAGATCATTTCACAGTGCAGTATACGTATATGGAATACAAAATATTGTTTGATTAATAATTAACAGTAGTGTGAGATAGATACGGGCCAAAATCAATCAATTTTTATTGCTTCGCAACAATAAAATCAACAGCGAATCCACCATGAAGTTGATGAAAATTAATGCAATCTTCACCGTATGAAAATGCTGTCCTTTTTCTCCACATTATTAAAACAAAAGGGTGTAACATTTTTTGGACAGGTAATGCACATTTCTATACCGACTACTCCAGAACAATTCTAGAGACAAGTACATCGTACATGACAACTCTCCGTTAAAAAAAAAAAAAGATCGATGGACAAGCCGGGTCATAAGTCGACTTTTTTCGGAGTCAAAGTGAAGAATAGGCTGCAATCAGGCTCGGCAGGAAGCGGAAACGGCGATGTAAATGCGCCTTAAGTGATTCCAGTGTAAAGAATGGCATTGATGGAGAGGAAGGTAGAAGAGTCTTCTGCTCTGCCTCCTCATCCCAGCAGGTCCTAAGACCGTGATTGTAATTAGCAGTCCGTCATTCCCTGGATATATCGACCAGACCAAGAACACATCAAAGTAACGGATTACCACCTTTTTTTTCTGTCCACTTTTACGTATATAATTTTTTTCCTCGATCTCCGGATGCACTATGCCTACACCAGTTTAGATAGGAATTAAGAGGCTTCAAGAAGTAAAAAAAAACGCGAAGGGGGGTGAAAAATTAGATATTCTAAGGCCTTACCTTTCAGCATTCCTCCTATTAAGTCAGTGGAAATGGCAGGAGAATTTTCTAAAGGAGGGTTTCCGCCTCTTGTAGAAAATTTTTACCTTTTCTTATACTTGAGTGAGGAGAAAAAAAAATGTTGCATATTAATCAGTGGCCCTTACTGGTTGATTATGACAGCAAATGATTAATTTCAGTATGCGTGTTACTTCTTCAATTCATTAATTTATAATTGCATATGCGTGGGTTTTACCATGATAATATGTACGAAAAATGTTTTTTTTAAAGCAACATGATGTAACTTTCTCTCTAATTTTACCACAATAGACAACAGCAGTCATCTATGATCACTTGTATAGTCATGCCTTGTATATCATTCATTAAAAATAGAACTGTAGAAGAATTATGTTGACTCTGCAAGAACGATCTCATGAATGCGTCATATTGTCATGTCCACATGCTCGAATCGGTATACACCACCTGGGATTCTCCTGGCCTACTTTGTACTGCAGTGTATAATCCAGTTGTGCTCATGCATAACTTTACAGTGTATGTGGACCGTGCACTGCAGTTGAGATACGCTGCAAAAGTTATAACAACAACAACAATAACAACACATGCTGTCATTATAGGCCAATTAATCCGTGTTGTTGCACGTGGCGAAAGAATTGTTGTGATGACCGGTACTATGCACTGACCAGTTTCCTGGCTGGCAGCCGCGACCTTTGAAAGAATATTAATTTGCAGGCGTTTGGCCGCAGTTCCGGAGTCCGGAAGCTCTCCCGGAAAATGATTTAGTGGCGGTCCGGTGAGCTGCATACACACCAACAGTGGAAAAGGCCTGCCGACAACATCAAAAAAATATATAATGTGTAGTACACGCCGCTTCCCAGAAAAGGCTGGTTAGTCATATTATTCATCCAATATTTTTCTTAACTGCACTTAGCAGTTACTCAAAATAGATTGTTACACCTGCATGGAGCTATTTCATTTTTAAAATTGCGAAGTTGAGTTAGAAAATTTGACAAAAATTTGCTCGCAGCAAGACCACTGACCAGGGCGCATCTGCTGCGACTTTTCAACATTTAGTGCGACGATGTGACGGGTGACAAAGTTGCTCATGCGTTTAGGTGTCAGGGCGGCTGCCGCTTGACATTACAGGTGTCCTAGCCACGGGATGCCTGCTGGTGACATGATGGCACTGGAAGTGACACGGACACACAATTACACATCAGAATAAAACATTTTTATTTCCCCTGATTCAAAACTTGACGGCTATCTTGCAGTAATGAAGCGCTGAAATATTCAAAATCACTCAGAGTATTTTCGTCTTAGAAATTATTAGCAATAAGCCGAAATCTGACAGGATATAATATTTATAAATACCACTAAAATGGTGCAATGCACATGCCATTGATATGGTACGCACACTGATCGACAATATTGTTGCAGGTTAATTGCTCTGTAAATAATTCCAACAACATTGTAAAGGGCAATTATAAAATGGTAATAGACTCTAAAAACAAGCGAGTAACAATATTCAGACCGGTACTTCTAGTCGGGAAGTGGGGCCTAATAACTGTCGGAGCGACTAATCATTACGACTAAAAATATGTACTTGTTCGAGATTCCAAAGGAGATGAATATTTGGGGGCCCCTAATTAGGTAGAAGAACAGGTTAAAGAAACCACGAGTTGCTTTCTCGTGAAGAAAGCGCCAGGCTTGATGAGTTGCAATGTGAGAAGAATATATCGCTAAGGTGTCTCGTTGTCTTCTCATTTGGAAAATGATTGCAAATGACAGCAATTTGTCAGGTTCAAGGAGGGCGAAAGGATGGGAATATTATAAATAATTTTTATAAAGATTTTGTGTCCTTCTCAGGTAGGAACTAGCTCATAACAAGTCACTTTACGAGTACATCAGCATCATGTACTGTACAGATGGCCGCCAACTTTTTCATGCTAGACGTCTTCCTTCTGGTCCAAAAACCAGCAGAAGCCAAATGATGATAAAAGGAGGGGCGGGAATGGTTGGGTTGGAATGGGCTGCCAAAAAGAGTCGAAGAAGATGATTTATTTTATAGTAGGGCTATTACGTAATTTTTATGGCGTGTCATTATAATTTCCGTAATGATAATCTAGAAAGGAGTCCACAGCTTACAGACGACGTATTTCCTATAGCCTAATGGCAGATGGAGTTGACGAAAGTAAAAAAATCGTTATTCGCATACCATCAGTAAATTTTTGTTACCATATTTACATCACTCTTCAGTACATTTTACAGGTTAGCATGAACATTTTAGTCTTCTCTTTCAGAAGATGGGTCCGGAAGAGTTCCTCCTACTATTACTGGAAGTGCTTCACATGCTGGCCTTGGTAACTCAACAAAGCACTGGTAAGTGCGTCTTTCCTTGCAACATATGCACATAATATTATCTAACATTACACATAATACGCTCAACAATGAATAAGGCTACAATATCAAAATTACGCATTTCTACACTGCAGCTGTTGCCAACTACGCATCCTTTTGCCCCTCCTCTTAATCTACTTTCTGCTATCTATTTTTTTCCACTTCAGTTAGCCAGCCTTCATTACACTATCTGCACCTTGATTTACTTGTTCCTCCCCTGCTTACTCCTGTCGTGTTTCTTTGGTCAAGTGCATACCGGTTTGTTCAGTTTCGTCCCTGGACATCACCATTATTACCTTGTCTCTTTCTTAATTGCTAAATATTATTCTTGGCATTTTTTTTTGGCATACTGGGAAATTACACGGAGCTTAATGATTATAATGGGACACTCCGCACATCGCAAGATTAACAGCTATTCCCCGCTGTTGTTTGCAATGTAATCCTATCACATGTTTTGATCACCTGCTGAGAACACCTGAAGGTTACGTTGTAGACCAAAACTTTGGGGGGAAAAAATCTCATAACAGCTGAAACAAGGGAACTAGAAAATGGCGTAATATAGCACGTGCAGAACACAGACAATACCTGGTATTGTCTGTGGTGCAGATATTTCCGAAGTTTTTGAAAGCATTTGGAATGTTTTTGCAACAGAAACATGCTGTAGGCTCAATTAGCCTAATTACTAATACAATATGGATCACACATTCATGTACAGTACATGAGCCAAAAACAAGTTCAATTTTGTTCCCAAAAAGTGTTATTGACGATTAAAATTACTCGGTGTATCATACTGAGCCACACTGTAACATACGAGCCTCTGGTGAAAGCAAACTGATCAGAAAACAAGTAGGAGAGGTTAAGACTTGCATGGGACCAGAGTATGGCATTAAACCTAATGGATGGCTCTTTTCTAGGGCGTCAAACACAACTTTTTTCGCACCTTCTGACTTCATCTGGTTACAATACCTCCACCTTCATATCGTGAGATGGTTAATAGGGCGGGGATAGATCACGGTTTGGAATCAGACTAGAGAATTATTTATGAGAGCCCTGGTACGCCCCTCTCTCACAGGTATATACCTGAAAACCACGTGCAGTCCTGACGTCGCGTCGTTGCCAATTCACTTTGACAACGAATTACCCAAGCGTCTCCACTTCAGCACATCGGCTCAGCTTGGCTGGATGCGTAATTTAGCGACTAACTCAATATTTTAAACCTGAAACGCTACCTTTAAAGTCGTTTCAGAAGGTTATAGCATCTCGAATTCGTTTCGCTAAATAGTTTAATGCACGAAAGGAACCTTAAAAAAAAGCACCTCTGCCATACTTGATTACAGCACAGCCTGCGAATGTTTTCCTGGGACGGAGTCGCTTCAATTATTTGGCTCTCTAGGACTATCAATAGTATGCCCGAAAGAGGTTTGGGTTCTCTGTTACAGCAAAGTTGGGTCTCTCATCACCAGTGATTACCCGCGTCACCGGATAGGCCACTGCTCATTATCTGCCGGAGATGAGAGTTGGAGCTTCTTCCTCCATCACCTAGCTACTATCCGCCTCTTGGCCTCGGGGCAAACACCCTCAATTCAACCCGCTCTCTCTGTCCTATCCATCAGCCCCACACTGCGCAGCGTGTGTGTATATGCAAGCCTTTCGATATAGCCTTCCCCGAGAGAGACTTCGGGCCATATTTCTTACAACACTTCAACGGAACCTGACACAAGAATGCAAGCACTTAGCGCCACTCCTGTTTGCACCTGCAGCATTATTTACAACTAAACCTGTCCTACACTGTCCTACGCACTTTGTACATACACTCGTTATCGTTGAGTCCTGAAGGGACAAGATTTATGCCAGGTATTGTTATTCTCATCAGTTAATTATACAAGAGGAGTTGCATTTTAATATTAGTGCAATAATAGCATTCGTAAGAATTCTTAATGGATTTTAATAGCCAGTATATGTGATTTACGCGGTTATTTGTTCATTGTTTTTAATCGCAATATGACGGTACTGTATGAATAAATCCAGGCTAACCATTATGGCATTATAATAATGCAAAGTCATGATTAGGTCCAAACTTCGTTTAGATCCCAAGTTAGATTACATGTCACGCCAAGCAAATCGATTGTGTAAGTGATGGGCCGAAAGGCAATTAGACCTCAAGAAAGTAACAGTGGCACACAAAAAAAAAGAGGGAGAGAAAGAGGCACATTTTGAATTAGACTTTATCCCGCATCTGGCCTAGCCGGAGACTAGGAAGTTTGTAATAAGCGAGTGACGGCAATTCATTTTCCTATCTGAAAAGTCACTTTCTTCCGCCTTTTGGGAGATGACTTCTGTTTGAGGGAAGGGACGGAGAAATCAATGTAAGTCCGTACAATTATATATGAGCGCAATTTTTTTTCTTATTTTTGCGGTAAAATAAAAATTGGACCAAGAGCTGAGGGCGGTCATATCGATTTCCTTCGGTGCCATACGGACACGAATTTAAGCAACATTCTTGGGCACCATCATTGGACGATGTGGCTGGCTGGCTGCTGGAGCACACAATTTGGAAAGCAACACACCACCTGGGACCTCAGCACCATTTGGCAACGGCGCCCATGACCTGGCCTCTAAACGAGCTATCTACCGCACCCAAAAATCTTTATTAGACTATTGAAGATGGGAAGTGCGGCTTGAATGTTAATGAGAGTTCCGGTTCGATAGGCCTCAGCCATATTTGAAGTACTGATCCTCCAGGGGGGAATGCTGCGTAATAGTATTTCCCGCCAAAAAACTTGGCATTGACAATCATTGCCGTTTATTGCTAGCGATAAAGCAAGCCTCGCTCGTAGAATGCACAAACAGAGGGCTCTAGACAAAAGGTGTCAAAGTTAATGGAAGGCAGCAAACTGTTGATGGGAATTGGGAAAGCATTATTCCAAATATGCTGGAAGACTCCAAATTAACAGCATATTTTGATTGCTATGTTGAATTATTATTATTATTATTTCCTACAAATCATCACATTGATAGAGTGGTTGTTGTGGCAGCTTCTAGTGATGATTTGACTAAATTTTGTGTTTGTGTTGGTTGTTTTTCAGCGTGTTCTCGTCCACTGGGGATGATGACTGGACAGATCCGCGACTGGCAGATTTCGGCCAGCTCGGTCCTACCTCCTTCTTGGGATTCTGGCTGTCACATGAAGTACGCCAGACTTCACCAGCCCAGATCCAACGCATGGTGTGCACGTCACAAGACCACATCCGAGTGGCTACTCATCGACTTGGGAGTCACTTCCAAGGTAGATAGGTTCACCCCCCAAAAAATACAACTCCTACTTGAATAGTTCGCCAACTGTGCCATGGGAAAGTTTGAACATCATTCTGTCGGTATAGTGAGAAGCGAGATAAAGTTTAGAGAGAACAACAGCCCCATTTCTCTCCTGTCCAAAACAGCCAGCAAGTGAAGATCAGCGTTGAGTACTTTTTAACAATGGCAATCTCAGTAATTTACATCTGAAAAGGGGGGGGGGGGAAAGAGGTGGGTTGACTGAACCTGTGGGATCACCATCCTTGGGTTGACACTTAAGCTAATAGGTGTCAGGTAGGATTTGTCAATCGGGGGTACTCCTGTCTCCATAATTGGGAGCATGAGGGATGGGCGTCATCGCTCGTTTGTCAAGCTTCGTCTTCCCCCGTCGTCTCTCCTCCAGTTTCCTTTCACTCCCACCTTGAGCTGTTGGACATCCTTTTACGTGGAAACCACCCACGCATGAAACCTCAGGTGTAAATGCAAACTACAGCCTGGTTCAGTGTGTGTGGTTTTTTTTGACAGGTGACGGGCATAATGACGCAAGGACGAGGGGACGAACCGGAGTGGGTGACATCATTCACCTTATCCTTCAGCCAGGACGCTTTCAAGTGGGACTTCTCCACAGATCTGTACGGAAAGAAGAAGGTAAGTGTAACTTTAATCCCGCCCTGTCGTCTGCTGGAAGCACGTACTGAACACATACAAAAAAAAGGGCAGCATCCGGTGTACAAAGCTATATGACCCTTAGTGACACTTGCAAGTGGACCTTGTCCTCTCGACTGACGGCATGCATGTCGATCAGGTTCAAGTGGCCGCATGCTCCAAGCCCATATCAAGTGAGTTACACCGAGTACCGGTACGGAACTCTGACCTGGATGTATCAAGTTGCGTCCTATCCGCCAGTCACCTCCTGACCTACATTCCAAAATGATTTCTAACAATGGAAAATTCTGTAGTACAATTCAATATAATAAGATGATTTCTTATGAGCTCAACCGAATGCGCAACACAGTTCGCGCAATTTGCAAGCTGCGTAATGGGTATGCTGGTGAACAAACGCTGCACCTATTTCCAAGGCTACGATTGAGGGGGTAACAATATGGCCGACTTTTGCGACGTTGCCAGGTCTCTGGGACGAACCTTTGAGGCTACCTGTGTGCATTCGGCCCCCTGAGGAGTAACTGGCAACAATGGACCTGCGCGAGTTTGAGTGCGCACTAGGTTACGCTCGTAAAAAAAATTCATTTATAACTACGTTTTGCGCAAAAGTTGGGAAGGAAATCAGTAGATGGCGCACGCTGCTTCCTATCAGCACGACATCACGGAGGCTTTTTAAAATATTTTGCAGCTGATTGCTTGATTCAAACAACATGTATTCACGTTGACATTTCTCTCTCTCTCCATGTATCAGGTGTTCAAAGGGAACGTGGACTCGCACTCTTTACGGCTGAACTACCTGGAGGAACCGGTGAATGTCCGATTTGTAAGGATCCACGTGCTCAGCTGGCACAAGCATCCCAGCATGAGAGTCGAAATCTTGGGCTGTCAGGGTGAGTCCTCTTGTCACTTCAGTCTCGACATGCATTTCCTTCCCCTTTCCTGACGCTGCCTCTGCAGCTATAGCTAGGATCTCACTATGTAGCTTAGTTCATGTAATAATTCAAGCCACACCCCTCTGTATACTTGACAGATTTTTTTTTCTCTCTCTCTCTATCCACACGAAATATCGGTAAAGTCAAGATCCAGTGGAATAATACTGGCCTGTAAAATTTTGATGAAAGGTTCCACTGAAAACTTAATATCGCACACCCCATGCGGTTGGTATCGACACTTTCCAAGATTTACGATGGAGCCAACGCAAATATGTCTGAAGTCAAAGGGAAATAAAGCCACGTCGATTGGTATTGCGATTATTGTTTTTCTTACCGCGCTTCGTGATGGTAGACCAAGTTTCTTTTTTTTTCATTTTTTTTTTCTCCAAGGAAAGGCTTGAAAAAATATTCCGGACTGAATATTGTGGTCAAAAGGTGAAGTGAGACCCCCCACGTTTTTTTCCCATTCTAGCTCGTTAGGGCTCTGTTCTTACACCTCCCTCTCCAATTGTGACGCCGTAACTCACACACTTCTTTATAATCTCCTTGGTCCTTCCCGCAGAGCCATATTCAACATTATTTACAACGGAAGAAGCTCGTAAAAAAAAGTTCCATCTTATTTCGGAGGGTGATGCTGCACGTCATTTCTCATCTACCCTGACCTCAAAATGGCTCCAGAAATACGAGATATCTGATCCTAATCAATCATATAAGCCTGGTGCACTGTACAGAGTGAGTCTGAACTTCTGGTCAATATTGGCCCAGTACATTTTAAAAGCCCAACTGACGGTACATGAATCAAGGTTGAAACGGAATAAGCGTCAGTAATAGTCCAGCAAGGGATTGGCGAATGTTCTTCTCATAGGTTCCTCTGTCGGATGTAATCGGCTTAGGCCAGGCCAAGGATGGAAGTTGTAGAGGTTGGAGGAGAGAGAGGGGGGCACGTCTTAAAACCCTTCCTTCTCTCTGGGTCCCTTTTGCCAAATCTCTCGGCTAAGCTTTCTTAATTGTGAGGAGATGAAGACGGCACGAGCGGCTGTTGGCGGCCACAAATTCCCGCAGAAAAGCGATTGGACGGCATCCTCCTTGATTCCCAGCACTTTTTTTCTCCCCCAACCTTTCCAGGCGTGAAAAGATCCACTGGGCCATCTAGCTTTTGCTGCTCTCTATATAACACCCAGAACCTAAGAGCTGCACAGTCACCAACTGGTCATAGAATAATTTACATAATAATTGGGCTATTAAGTGGTTAATTTACCAACACAATTAGCTTGTTTTTTTGTGTGTGTGGTATACAATATTGTGTTTAACATTCGGGCCTGGCTTGTAAAGGCGAGAAAAAAGGGATGGATAGGATCAAGTATTAATGGGACCACCCGCCTTCTACCTCAATATCATCAATCTATTACGCTGCATCACTTGTCGATTATCGACTTGGGGGTAAAAGGATAATATCAGGGAGATTCATCTTCCTGACTCGTTTCTTGTCCTTCTTGGTTGCCGAGTTTTATAATTAAACATACTAAATAATCGACCCACATTCTTTATTACATGGAGAGAAAAAAAATGTAGCATGTAAATTTAAATGTTGGGGGTTGTTGCCCCATAAATGTAAGCCTACCTAATGCATATTAACACACACCTTTTTATGTGTAAGTGTGTAAATTTGGTTCCAGCTTTTTTCTCTTTTTTTTGGGGGGGGGGGGGGGGGGAAGGGAGGGGGTGANAAGGACTAGTTGTTGATATTTGAAATGTCTCGGACCACATTTTATCGCTCTTTACGAGCATTTGCATCCCATAAACTGGGATTTAACGTAGCAGGTTTCGATCGTGAACACATGCTACGTCTATTATCTGCACCTGTTCCAACCTAACAGTTTGGTCCAGGGGATATGTATATGCATACGATGAAAAAAATTATTCATTGTAAAAGTTGCATAAGGGACTTTCGGGACGGGGATGAGTATAATTCAAAGTTTTATACCTTACAGGAGGTGGTCTACTCCAGAACCTAATGACAGTTTATGGATTAACGTTAATGGTGATAAACAAGTTCCATGAAACGTTGGTTAAATATGCGTTCAAATGACACCAGACTATTTTAAAATGAGTCAATGTTTCTTAATAAATTCTACCTTAAGATATATATTTTTGAGCTCTTAGCACCAAAGGCTATACCACCATCAATCTAAAAGAATTTTGACACAAACAAATAACCCCTTGACTTTTTTTTTCAAGAGAGGAAAAGAGGAGTTCGTGCATAGCTTGCACAGGAAATGAATGTCAACATTTGATCTCTCATGTTTGTGAAAATGTCACGTACGTATGATGGACGATCCCGGACTACTTTTTCTTTTTTTTTGTACCCATGATTTCAGAGTGTAATGAGCTGCTGAGCATCCCTCCAAATGCCAAGATTAGCGCAAGTAGTCATCCAGCATGGGTTCGTCGAAATTCCTGCCAGCCTGAAGATGCTTACATTTATTCGCACCGAGCATGGTGTGCAAGACACGTCAATGGTAAGCATATTATTCGTTGAGTACACAATAATAATACGCGTGAATTTTGCAGTAAATGCGTTTAAGGATTGGGACTGAGGGGTGCTCATGTAGAATGCAAGAGCGACAAACTGACGGGTTTACTTTTGATTAAGTTGGGGTGTTGACTTAGTGCAAAGGGAATATCTTTAGGCGGGCCAAGTCTTTGGACGGGGATTAGGCTGGGATTAAATGGTGGCGAGGGAGCAGTGATTTGGGAGGCATAATACCGCTCTCTATGAAGCTCTCCAGAGCCAAGTAGGGCGCACCAGAAATTACACGGGATCCACTTATACCGACGACTGTATTATTGCGAATGTTATCTGATTTGGATTTATGTTTTTAACAATCATGAGTGACAATAATAGTAGCCAATAATTTTCTGTCGATTGTATTAATGTGGATGTTTACAAAACAGGGCATCAGTGGCTCCAGTTTGACTTGGGCCCTCCAGTTCTGGTCACTGGTCTTATGACCAAAGGCAGGGGAGATTCTGGTCGACGTCAGTGGGTGACCTCCTACACTGTCTCCTACAGCAACGACACATTGATCTGGTACTTCTACAAAGATGGAAACCATCTTGATCCTAAGGTACTGTAAATCCAACTAAAGGATTCACACAGAAGGCGATAGGCAAATTAGTGAGAGAGAATGTTGAAATTATCCAAATGTATCGATCATCAGCACTATTCCCTATACAGAGTGCTGATGGTTGCCTAATGTCAGGATACGTTTGGCTGAAACATTTTCTGGAAGAGGTGACTACAATTACAATTACAATACAATTACTACAATGTATGAATTCCTTCCCAAAGGTTTTTGGAGGCAACATGGATAAGAATACAGAAAGGAGGCATTACCTGAACCAACCATTTGTAGCCAGGTATATCCGTATCCACCCAATCACTTGGTTCCACAACATTGCCTTGAGGGCTGGGGTGCTGGGTTGCCCCAACAAGGGAGACTGCGGACCAGGATTCCTTCGAGTTAACGAGCTCTCAAACTGCGGTGTGTGTCTACTTCAACTTAATCCATGATGGACTAAAAAATAGAGTCATCTTTATCTATATAAATAAGTTTGTTTGTGGGTGTGTGGATTCACATTCCTCTTTTTAGTGTTTTTACACATCCAATCAGTATATCTGCGTCGAGTATACGCTATAACCGAAGCAGGTAATCCATCACAGATATTGACAAACTTTGGCTTATTGCAACTTATAAGGCCGTGTAAAGCATATCGAGTTTCGAGTGTATGGTATGCACACTTTACAAACAAACAAACTTCCTAATATATATGTACAGTACCCCTATCTTTACCAGTACCCCAACATACCCGGGCAACGCCGGGTAACCTGCTAGTGCTGTAATAAATATTATTGTCATGAGTTCAAGTACCTGCCAATGTTTGAATGCTTGTAAAAGTATGCAACTGACAGTAGCTTATTTTCAGTGGAGAACCTGGCATATCAGCATGAAACATGGGTGAACGACAAGCGTCACTCATGGAAGCAATGGCAGTATGGACATTCGTCACTGGCAGTGGATGGGCTCCACTCGGCGGCACTTCCTCACTGTGCTTACTTGGACAATTACTACGTCGACTACCCCATTTGGATGGTGGACCTGGGACGCAGGCATCAAGTTGATGGGGTCATTCTCCTTACCTGGCAAGGAGAAGGGCAAGGTATTACTAGGTCACATTGCAATGAAAGAAAATGGATATGATACAGCTATTTCACTATTTTGGAAGATGTAAGGTCAGAGATCAGAAATACTAACAAGTGAGGAAGTGCATGTTGTGTAATATTCCTATCATGATTTGACAATTATTGCAATGTAATGTCTACATAATTCATATTTTTTATACTTTGGAAAAAAAATGGGCTGTCCACAAATGCCTTAGCATCTTCACAATACGTAGAATATTTATTATAACTTTTCGTATGGAAAAATTGCATTTCAAAATATTTCAACAAGGTGGATGCATTGCAAAGAAAACCTGTCAATTGTTAATTTCACCAGACGCCAATTGCAAATTATTTTATTACATTCTAAGAAGTGTTATGTACCCATTAAAACCCATTGCATTAACGATTAACTCTAGGTATCAATAGTTATTTTTTTAAATTCTGAGCACCTGCCTGTACAAAATTCCACTGACAGTGTATACACAAGTTGTCAGTCAAAATTTTGATGTGTTTGAATAGGTACAATCACTACCTAACTTATATGCTTATGCTTGTAAGCATGCAATATGAAAGTAGGTTTGACTTCCATTGCAGACAAGAGGACATCGTATCGTGACTACGTTTTGAACTTGGACAAGCTGACAGTGTATGTGGCACAGAAGCCACGTCTTGAAGCAATGCAGCTGCAGAATGAGAGCAAGTGCGATTCAGTGTCACGCCTGAACAATGCTCTGTTCAGGCCACGGCTGCATTTTGAGTGCCAAGAATCGCTTAGAGGCAGATATGTGTACATTAAGGCCAATGGAGTGCCCAATAGGTGGAAGCCCATATACAATGCAGTGCTCTGTGAAGTAATGGTCTATTAAGACTGACTGTTGTTTGGTGTCTGCTTGTCCTCCACCCTATCTCTGTGCTTCCAATTTTCTCAAGACTATGAGAGTGAAGGACTTGCATGAAAATGTGGGAGCGGAGAAGAGAGAGAGACACGACGTAGAAGTCGCAGATGGAAGTCCGACTGCCAACGAAAACTACACATCACGGACAATAAAGTAAAGGAGTAGTTGAACTCGAGTGTCAGGGTTCCAAAGAAACTATTGTTACCATGATGTAAGCTCCAGTAAGCTTGACTATTCAGGGTGGCCTATTGTAGGACCTGGGTTTCTTGATGGTAAACGATAACAATCAGTATAGTAATGCTCTTCTCACTTGCAATAATAATTACTGCACAGGTTTGAAAAAAACACGTCACCAACATAAAATGGTTCCCATAAATAATGATGCATGGTTGTCAAGCTGAATGGCAGGTGCTTTTGAGATGAATACTTCATAACTGAATTTTTTGTGATATAACTCATCAAATCATGCACCTTCCAAGAAGAGTTCTCTTCAGGTGACCATAGTCTTATTTGCTTTTGCAGTGCTAGAAGCCATGTCAATTAAGCAATCAAACCCCCAGAACACAAAATAATGGTTCATTCTGCACTGTTAATTCATGCCACAAGTAGCTTATGCATATTTATATGGCAATACATTGTTACTTATCACACACAGTCCTTGCAAGTAATACAACACAAAAATAAAATCACCTAAGGACTAATCACATGCCAAACCAATCAATTCACAACATTCCTATGATATCAGTAATTTCATTGTACTGTTAATGTAAGTTTCTCCTGGTTTCCCACAAAGCAAAAGCTACTGCACAGGCTACTTATAAGATTCTGGATAAATGAGAAAGTCCTGAACTCACAATAGAGCAACGACCAGTAACTTATTTCCTTCCATAGATTTACAAGTGTTGAAAATCAGTGCAAACCTGTACCTCAGGCCAGTTTATTGAAGATATTTGAAAACTAAAAACTGTGGCGCATACCCAGAATTTATCATTCAAGGAATGAGGATGGGGGCCTGAATGATGAAGGAAAAAACTCATCAGGTCTTCAACCTGTGAACATTTCAGTCTGCAGCTTAATATCTATTCCAGTTTAAAGAGCTTAATAAAGGTGCATTCCATTAGCTACTTGAAGGTGTATTATTACGAATATTTTCAAACCACATGTAACTGAAACAGCCAAAAACAAGGCCATGGATTAGCAGGGGGCTGACTGTAATGTGTAACAAATGGAGATGGTGTACGTGTGGTGGTTCAACCATTCCTGACGATGTTTTCATCTCTAGAAAGATGCACAAATGGGATAAAAATAATAAGATGTGTGGGTCAAGTTGGTTGCAAGTTATTGTTGTTGCTGTCACTTCTATGAACAACTTGCACCATTCATCATATTAACACCAGTTTGTGCATCAGTTGTCTGAAATGGCAGGAGTACAAAACCCAAAATTCCTTTCACTCAAATTGGTGTCACACTAATGCTGGGCATTAATTATTAAGTTCGTATACACAACATGCAGTCTGAAAATGGCCCTACTATTGCTGATGCCACCACACATCCACGAGTATGCATTTTTTCACACATCTTCAACCAGTACAGTTCTTCAAAATTAATAGTAAAGAAACCCAGGTACCATACTATTGGCATGTCTAATAACTGTCTAACTAGTTAGTGTCATTCCTGTAGTAGAGGTACAATACTTCATGAGCAGTGATCACTCCCAGGTTATATATGCTCTAATGAATCATATGTAATGTTCCTTCTTTCCATTGACACAGTTCATATTTGTCTGAAATACTCCAAACTACAGTCTGTGCTTCAGTATAAGTGAATGTTAAAATTGATACCTCATTATTTTTTTGAAAACTGTAATAATGTAGTAGCATTGTTAGCAGCACATTTATTTCTCAAGAAAGTTTATCAGTGGTGCTGGAATAAAGAACCTTGAGCAATCAAAATTGTTTACAGAGTAACCCCATCGACATTGCAGTTTTCCAGCCAAAAATAACAGTTTGTCAAAAATTGAAGCAAATTACATGACAAGCTGCAGGATTATTGCCATTTGCAGAGAGATGGTTAACACCAGTTTGCTCCTCTCTGGATTGGGATAATGTATATGCAATGGATACCATTTTATGTCATGTGGCTGCCACTCATTTTCACAAAGAACAATACTGTAGTAACAGCAGTAACTCAAAAGCCATGAAATAGTAACCAAAAAGTAACCTTAAAGTTTTAAAATGGTTGCCATTGGAACAACAAGTGATACACACCTTCACATTAACTTACCTACTGTAAATGAGACAGTTGTATCAACATCATGTTGGTGTTGGCAACGATAGTATTCCTGACAAATGTGTACTACAACTCCTGCAAGATCTGCATAGGACATCAGTAAAACACAGCAGTTTCGACAGTAGGTGCAGAATCATGTATTGTGGTGACAGAAAAATCAAGATTGTATCCCATCATCTCTGAAGATTACAGCATCCTCAGAATTACAAAATGTGACTATTTGACTAGTACCAGAAAATGTAAGTCAGTAGTGAAATCACTGAAAGTTTTAAATCCAACAGTTTTCCCACTAATCACACATTCGCAGTGGTAAGTTAGGTTTTTATGGGTATTAAGTTAGATATTCTGAAAATCAGTTATAAATGTTTTAATCATTGACTGCCATATTGCTTCGTGTGGCCTACTTACATGACATTTTCACAAGAAACATTTATGCATCTCAAATTCACAGGTCACTCTTTGGGGTCCTTTGATCAACATCACATCTAGCTACCATACGTATAAAATGAATATGTGCATATTACTCTACCGGAATGAAGTGGTCAGGTTAGGAGCCCCAGACGCTCAAGTTAATGGCATAACCAGCCAAATTTCTATTACATAATGGAATTAATAAAACAGACTACCCTTATCTCATTGACCTTCTATATAAGGTCTATCACCCTTATAATGTTATGCAAATGGATCGGTGGATTCTGTGTTCTGTTGCCAGGTACTAGAAAAAAAGGGACTTGAGACGTACTGTGGTTAAGTTAGTATTGTAGAACATAGGTGACGACATAAAAATAAATAAAAATAATAGTCACAGGCCAGCTTTATGTTGATTTAAGGATTGACTAGAGTGCATTAAATTGCATTGTATGAGGACAAATTGCTACATGTCGTATTAGGAACTTTTCAATATTTCCTCATCTTCAAGTAATCAGAGTACCGGTAACGTATATTTCCCAAGTGTAACTCACATACACCCTCACAAGCCAACTTGTTTAATGAGCAAGTGTCAAAATGTCAACTTTCACTTATGTGAAAGTCACAATTAGCAGCTTAACCCAAGGCTTCTTTGAAATAATCTGCTTAAATTTTTATTTTTATACCGTATACTTAATTTTTCTCCTCTAACTTCTCATCTTCTTGACCTTCACCTGATGGCTTAGTTCGCATAACAACCAACCATGCAAACGAGAATCCTAAAAATGCAATCCAGATGGGACATGAGTAACAATTATTAAGTCCTGACAAATACCAAACCATTAATGGTACATGCAACAAATGCAATCATGTTTTCTTATAATTTAATATAATATAATGTCAAGTTGCACTATTTTCATTACTTCTTTGGGTTTCAGGTTTTCTGCACTGTGAAAAACTTATACATAGGTTCACAAGAGCCATATTCGTCTTGAGAAATTTCCTAATTCCTCACATTACACATTGGAAACATACTTGGAATAAGTAAATAAGAAATTCAGCAGCCTTCAAAGTAGTAGTCTACAGCATATGGGTCACTTCAGGGTACACTGCACTAAATACGTTTGATATGAAACCCTGTACTGCATGTTTTCAGTCAAATGGAAATAAACTATTTGCACGTATTCATCTCACCAAAAATAATGCTAGCAAATAATTATGAAGCTAGTCATCGGTTACAAAAGCATTCCCAATTACGAGAAATCCACACTGGTCCAAATTGTTCCGTAGCTTACTTTTCTTATTCTTCAACGTTTCACTGAATTTAATGAAACGGTAACTTTTTCTGAGGTGTCAATGTCTGGAATTTTTTTAAAAGATCACGTCACTACTGATGAATTAGAATTATGTCAGTTTTATTCTTAGAATTCTCACACATGCCTCCTTACTCCACTCTCACTCCTTGCAATGCACATAATTTTTAGTCAATTTACATCGTAACTTATCATATTCAATTTGTGTCTGAGTTTGTTTCAGAAATATTCACCTGAGAGTCAACCATTGGCGCATATTCATTCAGCCTCTGAGACCTTCAATTCATATTTACACTTCAAAAACTGGACAATAAAAATCTGTGGTTGTCAAATTTCACTTCACTAACTGCAGTAGAGAATACTAAACAGGTAATCTCGACCTTGAATTACACTGTAACTCTGTACCAGATTTTCAAAGCAAGGTTCATAAATTAGCCTGGGTTAAGTTGGATCAATTTTCAACATTATCTGCTTTTGAATTCTGACATTTTAATACTGTTGTACTTCATGGCATTTGACACGTTTCATCTGTCCCAACATTTGAACCGCAAGTATTCCATATGAACCACACTGACTTGATTCCGCTACGAAAAATTTCA
Organism: Catajapyx aquilonaris; assembly: GCA_000934665.2. Classification (NCBI taxonomy): domain Eukaryota; kingdom Metazoa; phylum Arthropoda; class Diplura; order Dicellurata; family Japygidae; genus Catajapyx; species Catajapyx aquilonaris. The sequence continues at coordinate 55,524 of KZ538034.1, read as the reverse complement.
CACTACAAAGTGTACATCACAAATAAGAATCACAGCCTATGCACAGTACTTGCTTATGAGCCTGAGAGGCAAAGCAGCTGCTCTTGTTCAATTACTCATAAATAGAGTGAGCTCTGTCCAGCATACTCAGATCCAACCAGTCCTCTGCATAGTAAGGTAAATTCCCTCACAGTATCTTGCAATTTTCGTTTATTCGCCCTCTCACTGAAATAGAAAAAAGTGAGGTGTTATTAAAACTGACAGTAATAAACACATCAATACAAAATTATGCCAAGTGAGATTGAAAATCTTTGATTCATAGTTCAATAAATAACTGGCATGGTGCCATCATTCACATATAGCATGTCATGTTTTAATACGTTAAAATTTCTCTGAAGTAAGGCTTGGGAAGTTTGCAACTCATAAAATGTTTGCAGGCACTTTCAAGAATATCCTCAATTTAGATGACTTACCGAAGTACAAGACTAGCAAAATGATCCTTTTGCTGGTTTCCAATTCGGGGAGATGGAAAGCCTTCGACTGCCAGAGATTTCTTCAACCAGAAACTCAGGTTTTCACAATGCTTTTTGTTCAGGGCTAGTAAAACATCTGCTATGTGATCTATTAAACCCCGTGGACTTTCTCCACCTGTAATTTAAAAAATAACAGTTTTTAAAGTGCAATCCAGTGTACCGTATTTATATTAGCATTTACCATGCTGCACTACAAATTGTCACAAAACATTTTTATCACTCGGCTACTTTTTCTAATTGGAATTATTTTCACTAATTATATTCACCTATGCATCTAAGTGTCTGCAGCACCAAGGCCTCTCCTTCCCTGCTCACAACAGTTGCAAATTCAGGTGTTTCAGATATGTTTGTGATAAAATGGACCAAAAAAGATGAGGCAGCCTTCACTGTTGGTGTTTCGTTCAGTCCCAAGGCACATATGGCTGGTAAAAAAAATGAAATAAGGACATACAAGAGCATGTACATGTAACTATTTTTGTGCATTTTTAATGCTGTATCACTTTCGCAAAAAATTAATTGCAAATGCCAGCCTATACTTACCACATTGAAAGAGAGAATCTACATTGACTTTGGCCAGAAGATTTGGATTTTTCTTCATCAAGCCTGATAACATCTGAAAGAATGCGGCCAAAATATCTGTATGCTCTGCCATATTTGTATTGCACAGATGCAGCGTAGTGTTGCAGAGTTCCAGTAGAAGGGAGGCCAAGATCAAAAAGTAAGAGTTATCTCGTCCAAACATTACCATGAACTGTGGGAAGGATGTTAGATATTAGTACTCCTGTATTTGTTATCAATTCTCAGCTTTTAAAAATCTTGCAGTACACAAATTGCCCCATTGTAAAACATGGATTCCAAGGGGAATAAAAATTATTAGACATTGAGTCACTAAAATGCAGCTTTTAACAAACAGTACTTGATGATGCCTTGTAAACTAGTTAAGAAGGTGGAAATATAAGCCTGCAAGGCACTAATTATTGCTGTACTAGTCTCTTTACTGTTACTTGTTGCAAGATTTATTGGCTCATTGGGAATTCAATTTGTACCTGTTTGGCTAAGTCAATGATTGCAGGGTGAGGGTACTGCTGATACATCTTGACCAGCAGAGACAGCATGGTAGGAACCAGAGGACCACAGTCATCCAGTAGTGTGGCTATCGATTGCTTAAATATTGAACACAGAGCCTGCGGATAGAGAAACGACAGAATTAAGCCATAACTACTGCAAATAGAATGTACGAGCTATTGATGCATAACAATGTTGTATATTAATAAATTTTAAGGCCAATATTATCTATCCCAATGATGGCTTATGCTACCAGGCTCACCTCCACTACGTTACCATCGTTGTGCCAAGTCTGTCCCAAGTATTGCAAAACAGTCATAATTTCTGTCAAGACAAGGAATACAGGCTGCACTTCCGCATTGCCTTCCTGTACTTGTTGCTTCTGGGACTGCACTTCCGAATCTTCCAAAGCATAGTCATCCCGTGGTTTTGTATCCAAAGTCGTGAACAACATGGCCACCATCTTGAGCCTGATAAGAATTCCAGCTTTCACTGTCGGTGATGGCTGGAATGAACATTGGAAATCCTTTGGCTTTACACTTGTTTTCCTGCAGACATAAACTGCAAACAATGCAATCATATTCACTTACTTCCTGTCTTGCCAAATTGAGCAGCCCATCTCGTATGTGAGGCATCAGCATGTGGTTAAGGTACTCCATAATGTCTTTGTGCGGAAGCATGGACAGCACTTTTCCCACTGGATACATCAATCGGACACATTCATTTGACTTGAGCGTTCCTCCACTTAGGGCTTGCTACAAAAGAACAATGGTTTTTTTTAAAAAACATTGAGACATGCCTTACACAGCCTCAATCCAGCAGATGTATTACCTGGCTGGCAGTGAGTATTTGCTGTGCAAAAGGCCTCATGCTGGTCTGGCAACAATCCCTTGTGAGATCCTTGAGAGCCATTGTAGCTGCAGGAGCCATGTCTGGATTAGCCAGTCCCAGCACCAGCAAAGGTACCATGTGGGGAAGGACCTCCGGGTGACAGTTAATCCACTCTGCATATGCACCTGTGATGAAATTCAAAAGATGGTGATGAAATTCAAAAGATGGATATGAAAAACTTCCCCATGATAACCAGTGCAACATTCAGTACACCAATTAGGTGTCACAACAAGGCTATTTTCAAATTAAGATTAACTAGAGTTAGTCGAATACCTGGTGCCTAATCTTATCTCTCGAATAATCACATTTGGCGATAAATGCATCATTACATTCACAGGAGCTTTTCAACACAATGCTCCAGTTAAAAGAATCATGCTTCAACGGCTATGCAATTGCGAATACTAGCATAAAATTGGCAATTTGGAGAAGTTGATTGTACCTATAGTGTCTAGTGTGGACGTGATAACTTGCAAATTGTTGTTGTAAGGAATAGTGGGCAGAGTGGCCATAAACTTGGGGAGGTAGATCATTTCCTCAGTACCAATACTCTCTGCCAGGGAGTGAAATGCATGGATACAGGCCTCCAAGGGCTGCCACCTTCTGTTGTCCTCTAAGCATGTAGACACTGCTTCTTCCAGGCGCTGAAGCAGGAAGGCCAGCATATCCTCTTTCAAGATGCTGTACGAATATGTCTGAGAACCAACGAAGGGGAATTAATGCAACTCCTATTGAGGTACTCTAATTCACGTCAGGCATTTATCATTTTATCTTTATGTGAAGCTTGGGATTTTCATATACAAGCAGTCCTCACCATTGTATCAGCTACATCCTGCCTGTAGCATCGAAAAGTCTCCCTGTCATCACTGGACCAGTCCGCATCAGCTGGAGGGTATTGTGACTTCTTCAGCATCACATCCACCAGCATACGATACACTGATGACATGAGACTTATGTAGCTTCTGTACTTTTCAGAATCAGATGTGATGATGTCGTCCTAATTAAAAATATAATCAGCTAGAAAACGTTAGAATGCAGCAAGCAGAAGAATACTAACCTGCAGGATATACCAGAATCCAAATGCTAAGACGCTGCAGCTCTCCTCACTAGGATAATACCCTGGGGTACTGCTACACTGAAGAATAATCTGGATGAGACGTAAGACATTCTCCTTGTTCTGGCTTTCCTCCAAGACAGACTCCAGGAGAAGTCTGGAGTGACTCTCCGCAAATGCTAGGTACAATGCATAGAGAGATGTGGCCACATCCTAAAATAAATTTCTTTCATTACATCACAATTAGGAAATAACTTCAACTAGTGCTAAGTGAGGTCTGACAAACTGTCACATGCATTGTGATAAAATAAAACTGTATGGTCATACCAGCACTCCTTGTGCTAAAGCACACTGTAGAAATGGCTGCAGCTGCAAGATGTGGTGCAAAAGCCTGAGCAGTGAAGCGGGAAACTTGTGCGAGTCTGGCTGTGTGACCAGGTGTGTCAGGGCTTCTAGGGCAGCCTCGCAAGCACACTCTCGTGTCTGCACCACACGGAGGAGCTGCAGGGCCAGTCCCTCAGTGTCAGGGAGAGGGATACCAAACTGGACCCAGGCGGACACACAGTGGGTGGCCCTCTGAATGGCCTCTGAGGAGGCGCCACCCTTCCCCTCTACGTCCCCAGACCCCTGCCCGTCCCCGGGTTCACCCTGGTTCCCCAACACTTGCATGAGTAGGCCCATCACTTGGGGAAGGCTGCGCTGGAGCTCGTTGCGCACCACACCTCTCTGGCCCTGTGCAAGGTGCATCGTCTGGAACTAAGTTCTTGGAATTAGTCAATTAATCACTAGCAGGAAAGGGCAACCTCACCTCTTCCGGTATGACCGTGAGGATTTCCAGCAAAACAAGTAGGGTCCTCTGATGAGGTACCTGGGTGGACTGCTGGGACAAAAAAATGTCAATGATTTCTCCTACTGCATTGGCCCAGTGCTCCGGGATGGTGTGAAGAATATATACTGATAGCTGGAAAAGAGTTGCCAGAGAAAATTACAATTAAAAATGTGCATATTAACAGCGACAGGAGTTATTACGTGAATATATGTAGCATAGCATGCAAATAGAGAGATATGACTGCCTGCAGGTTTGGTTAATTGGAAGAATCAGCGCAACAAAAGCCATGAATATTGAGGAGTGACGTTGTTTAATGTGTGGCAGCGTCCCACTGACAATAACTCCCATTATTTCAGGGAACGCTTGATCTTTCTCTGACAGAATATCTCCATCATTTTGTTCATGATAGTACCTGGCTCAATGCTTAAAATGAACAATAAAATAACCTCTCATCATTTGATGAAGTTTCTCATTTTTATTCAATAGAGCGAAGCTGATGGATTTTAATTGCGGCAGGAAACAGCAGGACTTAAAAACCTAGACAAACGGAGATAACCCATCTAGATTATTTCAATTTGAGACATGCAAGTTGGTGAAAGCTCAACCGCTACACCTCACCACCAAGCCGAGTTTACATGTGAAGGTGTGTTTATATGTGAGTGATTTGATCAAGCGATGTAATTGCCGAGCGATAACACCGCTGAGTAACCCGAGTAACCAGTATCGTTTGAGGCGAAAATAATTTGTTACTTTCACCCAAAGAGTTTAGTATACAGTATAGTAACTAGAGAGACAACTCCCTATCATTTCCCCTTTGCCGCCATCTTTACTTGGGTAATATTGTTGTCCCAGTTGCTAGACAACTGTCAGAATGTTTAGACTCAGAACTACGGCTCAGAACTCAAGAGGACCATGCCAAACCACTGCTGCGTCTTCGGGTGCAAATCCAGGGCGGAAAAGGGCTCATCGGTGTCTTTGCACAGGTAATAAATGTCATGTAAATAATTTTAAAATGCCAAAAATTTAATTTTGTGAAACTAAGTGTCATTAAAAATTGCAGTTTCCCCTTGAACAAAAAAGACCTGCTTGAAAAGTGGACAGTCAGCTTACAGAGGGATAAGTTCCAGCCCACGAAGCACACTAGGCTATGCAGTTTACACTTTTCCGAAGATTCTTATCAGTTCCGGCCTAATTCTAACATTCGCCTCCTGAAAAACAATGCCCTTCCCACCATCTTCAATAATTTCCCCACACATCTTCAGCCGAAGCAGGGATTCCCGATACCTCCAGCTAAGAGACACTACACTAGCGATGATAAGCACGAACAACCTTCACAACAGGTACTGAACTTTGGTCAAATGCATAATAATTATACAGGACTCTAAAGTCAGGATACATAGGTAATTGCATTGAATTGTTGGTTTTCAGTTGTGCCAACTACCAGATTGTTGACAGTCAGTAAAGGATGAGTTGGTACACTTGGCGCTTGAGTTGGAACAACTGGAAACGAACAATACAATCCAATGACCTACGTATCCTGGCTTTAGAGTGACCCTGTAGTATGACCTGAATACGCAGTACAGGAAATGTAGGCCACTGTAATACATATCAACGAGCTTAAATTGCAATTTGCTGCTTTCTCTTCTTGTACCTTTCATTTTAGGAACTGGGATCTTTTATGTAACCAATTTGTGAGATTTGCAGCCAGTCCAATTAAGAATTGGGAATCACGTTAATGCACCTGCATGACATCCTTGTTCATGAATTCTTCCATTGCACATTTCTTTTTAGAAAGCACGCAAACTTACTGGAAAGAATCTAGATGATGCCATTGAAAGCATACAAACATCTGAAGCCGCAAGTGGTGACCAGTGCCCCACTGAATGTCCGGCTACACCCAGCTGCAGTCAGGAATTGTCACCAACAAAGAGAACAATGCTGCGAAAGATAAAATCTCTCCAGCAAAAACTGCGAAGAAGAGATAGGAAAATCGCGACAATGCGAGACCTATTGGTGACACTAAGAAAGAAAAATTACATCGCAGAGAGGGCTGAGGAACTGCTTTCGGCATCCTGCTCGGACATGTCCCTGAATCTATTACTTCATTCAATAATTATGAAAGAGTGATGGTTCCGTAGTTTCTGTGATGAGAATGTTAGTAATATGAAGTTGACACTTTGTGTACTTGTAATAAAAGATGTTATCTGAAATATATTATTTTCATTCTAGGCCTACTCTGCTATACTTGTTAGACGTTCTTCGATTTTATTTTAATATTGTATTGTACTTAATATACTTGTATTGCACCTCATCTATGCCATTTATGCCAGTGGTACTATTCATGGTGTTTTCTTCACATTTCCGCAAAATCTGAAGAGTGGACTTGTGAGATTTGCCAACTATAAAAATATTTTGTGCGCCAAACGTGTTCTGTAAATAGACAAGTGACTTTGACTGACAATGAATTTTCACCAGTATTGTGTTACAATATTCAAGCCACACATCACGAGAAAGCCTGATTTAAGAACTCTACCAGCTGACATGGTGTACCTAATCAATGTAGCAGAACTCTTTGCTTTTACCTCATACGATATTGGTTACTTGGGTTACTCAGAAATGTTATCCCTCGGCGAAGACTTTGCTCATGAAATCGCTTACATGTAAACGCACCTCGAGTGATTTGACAAGTGAAGTCTTCACCAAGCGAAGTAACCAATATTGTTTGAGGTGAAAATAGCAATATATTTTCGCCTCAAACAATACTGGTTATTTTGGTTACTTAGCGATGTGACTGCTCGGTGAAGACTTCGCTCGTCAAATCGCTCAAGTATAAACGTAGCTTCATGTGTCCTTTTAATCCGTAGCAAATTATCTCTACTCACAGCAGTGCAAAGCCTCGTGAGCACAACTTTTGGTCCTCCTGAGTAAGCAACCACACATTCCAGCAGCTTCTTCTTCAGCACCCCGTACTGATCAGCCGGGACCTCATGCCAGAATCTCAACACCTTCACATACAGAGCTCCCGCAGCGAAAAACTGGACTTCGAAATCCTAAGACAAACAAGATGTTAAGTGGCTGCAATGTCTCAGAATATAGTTCACACATCTGCGGACCTTATGCCCCTGCAACAGCTCCCATGCGAAGACCCATGCTTGCGGGGAGACCTGCGCTGCGGTGAGCCACTGGTGCAGCTCCGACTGTATCCCGCAGCTCTCAGAGTAAAACTGTCTGACGGCCTTCTCCACGTTGAAAGCCGTCAGCTCCATCTCATCAGCCTCACTCGGATTGGACGCAATGCTATTCAGCCCATAGGTGTCTCGGGCGGTGCAATGGGCAGCGGACTGTGTCCATCGCTACATGGGAAGGTGTGCACTGTGCCCGTGCAACCAGCACTCGCTCTGGAATAACACACACGTAATTACTACACATCCAAACACATCATGTACTCAACAAACACATACATTAAAAGTACACTACTTCTGCAAAACTGCAAAGATTAACTGCAGCACTACAGAAAACCCAAAGGAGGCCTACTCCCTGGAGTCCTACAGCGGTACTTGTCCACGCCCGATGCGCTTCAGACACGTACTTATTTCGCATCAAATTAAACAGAAAAATTAATGACAGCAATTAAACTATTTATTTCTTACTATTTTTTTTCGTTCCATTTTGCCGGCGTCTGCGATGCAAACTGCACAGGCAGTAGGCAACGGATGCCCGGTTTTTACGAAGTAATATTAACCAGCCGTTAATCTAAGGTGGGGGTTTCACCGACTTGGTTAAAATTTTGAACCTCGGTTATAACCAGAATTGTCATGGCAACAATTGCAGACAACAATCGAAAGTTAGGATTTTCCCGAAAAGAAACTCTGGGGGTGGTCAATTTTTAATTTAAATTTAATCGTAACCATAGTTAGTGAATTATAAGTAACTATATGATTACTACCAGTTACGCAGAATTATGCCGGGGGTTGTCTTTTAGCTACCGGTACTTTACGTGCCTGAAACACTTCTTACCTGACCGCATGGTGCGCTTATGGAGGGCAGCAATTACAGATGTACCAAGAGCTCTTGGATGTACTAACATTCTGCAGACAATTAGAAGTCAGCCATGAATTTAATTTTGTTTACGGATTGGAATAATATTGCCCATTGGCCCAGTGAAACTTGCCTAAATATTGGAGCAGCTCGATGAATAGGGGGAACATTAGGAAATCAGGTGCCTGAAACTGGAAAGTATGACAAATAATGTAAACAACATTACACATATGTAGAAACATGACATGTTTATTAATTAAGATGACTTTTGTGTCCTCTCCTTCCTTATGTAATGGTTTTCAATACATTATATATTGAAGACCATTACAAGGAATGGTACAAAAGATGTCTTTATTTTTTTTAATATTTTACAAACTGGGGGAATCAAATGCTATCACATGTTTGGCTCACGTAAAGGTGACACAGTATTCTGGGAAGTGACTTTGTTTAACTACCAGATTACTACATACACACACATTTGCTTTGTGACGGTACACTGCTGGTATCTTGCCATAGCAGGATTCAGCAATGGACACACTGGAGGCAGACATACAAACAGGTCCCGATATGGTATACAAGCTGTTGATGGCAACAACAAACACAGCCCCAGGACAGCACCATAATACTGCAGTTTACATTCAAGTTTTGCTGGTAGATGATCTGCCTGTTATGTTATCAAATTCCTAAATCCTGCATAGATAATAATCTATAGTGACTGGTGCCACCTCGCCATTCCTCCTCCGCTGCCAAATAATATTCACAGTGGACATTACAACTTTAATCTTCCTTAATTCTCTATTCTGTAATATTCTTTCCTTATTCTTATATTCATCTGCATCAGTCCAACAAATAACGTAGAATCAAGAGAGACACAGAAATGGTTTCCCTTCAATTTCTTTTTACCAAGCAAGCTTCAGAAGCAACTTGAACACACGGAATGGAAATATTTCAAAAACTTGCTTGGAAGAAGATCTGGCTAACCCTACTGACCTCTTATCAAGTAACAGTTGTAATTATTACAATATATTGTTACCTAATAAGAGGATACAGATTAGCCAGTCACAAGTCTTTTACTGTAATCATTACACAGAAGTTACAAAAGTCGAAGAAAAAGTCAAATCAAAAGTTTATCGCATTGGGAGAATATTCCAACTAACAAACGTTGTAATCATTACACAGGGCGCGCAACATGTTTTTGATCATCAGTAACGAGAATGACCATTTAGGAACAAAGTCTTCAGTTCCCTCTCTTCCTTGCACAGCGAATGACAAGTCCAGAGTTCAGTTCAGCAATATCAGCCAGGTTGGCTTGCGTCAGTTCCAGCCCTGGGCACCTGATGGCATCCATGGTACGGAGCCTCTTACAGAAAGTGATGATTTCCAATAGAGATTCAACCGTGACATTGGGACAACAGCTGAGATCCAGATGTGTTAGTAGACGGCAGTTTTGTGCAACTGCACTCAGGCAAGCTTTGTCCATGTAGTGCGAATTGAAGAGGTTGAGTTTCTGCAGCTTCGAAAGGGAAGGGAGGGACAGGAACCTGCGCAAAGAAGCAGCTGTCAGGGCGCATGTTACCGAGAGGTAGCGCAGATTGTGGAGTTGTGACACCGCTTTGTTCAGCAAGTTCACATCAGTCAATTTCGGCAACCCTGTGAACTGAAGCTCCTCCAGTTGTCGGCACAGGCCCAATACAGACAGTATGCTAGGCTCTTCAGTGACAGGAACAATCAACTTCCGCAGCTGATTAGAGGTACTCGCCAACAATGCTCGGATGCCACTCAGGCCTGTTGGCGGATATATACAAATCTCTTTCAGGTTAGGGTAGTTCCTTATAAGAGTTACATCCGCAGGCAAGGCTGAGCTGCTCCGATACACCCTGAACATCTCAACCTTCGAGTTGTTCAGAATGTCGATTATGTTCTCGTTGTCTTCAGGCGTTTCCATCGACCTGAACACCACCTCCCGCAGATTAGTGTTCCTCCGCACCAGATTCCCAAGCGTATTTGACCTCTCTAATGTAATGTCATACAGCTCCAGCTTCTCAACGCACGTTCCAACCGCATCCAGCACATCGTCCACTCCCTCCTGCATATTCTGGAGCCTCAACTTCTTCACCTGCGTCCTCCTAGTAAACACATCTACCGCCCTCTCCCAGCTCACCCTCTCTCCATTCAACCTCACCACATGCCACAGACCCGCATCCTCCGACAGCTCCCTCCAACCCTTACACACCAACGCAACCGTCTTCAGCAGCTCATTATGTGTCAAACACGTTAAGATACGCAGCTTCATCTCCTTCGGAAGCGCCGAGAACAAATCTCCATCCTGAAAAGAACATCTACAGCTTAGATTTGAGACCATCCATTTTTAATATACAGTTTAGAACAGTCCTTTAGTGTTGTTCTATTTTTTTGATGATGATTCTAATGCTGTTCTACCTGTTCCTGAGCACCAGCTCCTTCCACTGCTTCTCCTGACGCTTCAGCCATTTTCTTGCGACACCACCAGTGACAATCGGGCCTTCAGACTTGTTCAGACTGCCCAAATTCAGTCACAGAACGACGCCGTCTGTCCTTCAGAAGGCTTCAGCCCGATTCAGCCGTTATTCCATTGATAGCCGTTATCTCCCCCCTCGATAGCTGTTATAACTGTTACAAGTTGTGACGTCAAGAATAGTTAAACTCAAATGGAACGGATTTTAATGTGCGATTAATTGTTTAATTTTAGGTGTAGATAATAGTGAAAAATGTTGGGGGATTAAAAATTAATGAGGCGAGTGCTGCGGCGTCTGGTGGGATTGTGTGGAACTAGTGGAGCTTAATGGCTGCTGATGTCGCTGCTGATGGTGTTGATGTCAGATTTGTTCGAATTTTTGGAATCGGCGGAGATTGTCTTGCAGGGAGTTTATTTGGGTAAGAACAAGGCTTTTTAATTGCGTGGTGTGTACAGAGTAATTTGGATTTTTGTTTTTTTATATAAAAAAGGGTTAGCGGCCTATTTGGCATACTGGTTGGGTGCTGTTGTAGTACGTCGGCTGGTGTTCAACATGGAAGCTGCCAAGAGGATGAAGATGGAATGTGAGGAGATGGAGCAGCCTGTTCCTCCCAAGCCGCAGGTGGGGTTCGCAAGGAAAAAGATTTTTTGACATTTTTTTGACATACCTTTTGCTTTGCAGGGTGACCTCTTCTTCACACTGCCGAAGGAAATGAAATTGCGGATATTTTCATATCTGACTCGGCATGAGCGGATGACTACTGCGGCGCTGGTGTGTAAGTCTTGGCGGGAGCTGTCGGAGGATGCGAGCTTCTGGAGGGATGTGAGGCTAGACGGAAGGAAGATTGATGCCGCGCATATGGCCGAGTTCTTCACCAAGATGACCCAGCTGCGGAAGTTTAGGCTGAAGCATATGGAAGCAGGTACGGATAATATCCTGAGCGCATTATGCCCGTCCTTGGAGACACTGGAGTTGTATGAGGTGACCATAGGCCGGCGTGAAACGCTGGACCGGCTTGTGTCAAGATGTCGCAAGCTGAAGGAAGTTACCATGAAAGGGTCTGAAATCCCGGAGAAGAGCCGAGATCTGGTGGATACATTTTCAGGCTCTAATATTGAGAAACTTGTACTTAACCGCATTAACCCATCAAGGGGAGCAAACAGATCTCTGAAGAGGTCATATCCGAAGCTAACAGAAGTCTTTATACATCATGCATCGAGCATAGGTGGGGTTACGTTGCTGTTGAAGAGTGCAGGTGGTCACCTGCTGAAGTTGAACACCTCAATGCTGCAACGTATGACCCAGCTGGCATACCTGAAGCACTGCCCGAGACTGAAGGAGCTACATCTGTCGGGCATATCATACATGAATGATGATACCCTTTTCAACGCATTGTGTCAGATGAGCGACCTCCATGTCCTGTCACTGACAAGCACAAAGGCCACCACCACTGTGACCTTCCGCAAGCTATTTACCTGCACAACTATTGGTCAGCTGGAGCGTATCAATCTCTTCAACTCCCACAGTCTGGATCAGGTCTGCCTGCGTTCCATTGCCACAGGTTGCCCTCTGCTGACCCACCTGGATCTCAGCTGCTGCCCAAACATCAGTCTGGAGTCCCTCGTGGAGATTGTTTCCAAGTGCTCCAAACTGCGTCGACTAGATGCCATTCAATGTCCTGGGCTTGAGCTTGCACCTCCAGATCTGTCTCGAATAGCTCAGTTGCAACCCAAGCTTGTGATTCGTTGTGCACGTAAGAGGTAAATTAAAGAAAGCATGGGGCTGAGCCAGAACTGCAGTGTTCTCATTGTGTGAGTGTGACAAGGTTTCTGTAAGATATGACTGCAACATGAACAAGGGTTGGTTGCCAAGTTGCAAGTTTGCATGAAACGACCACCGTGGGTGATTGAGGAAATCATTCATGAAACCACGAGTCATGCAAATTTGTGATTGGCAACTTGATAACGTTGTTGTTTGTAAGGGTGAATTGTTCAACTTCTGGTGTATGAAGTGTGCAAAACATTTTACCTGCGAAAGTGAACTGATCTGCTCAGTGCTACACAGGAAACAAACATTTCTTTTGAATAGTAAATAGGCCATGACAGGAGTGAGTAAACTACTAAGAGAAGATATAATGTGTGTCACAAGCATGCATGAAACTGGCCTGGTTGGCAAAACACTGGCAGAGGATATTATGTCAGTGTAAGTATTTGTTCCAAAATGTAAAGATTTTCATGTTGTGACATTGTCATTATTATTGTCGTCGTCATCATTATTCAGTTCAGATATTCCCTATTTATGTTACTTTGTCATTGATGTGATTGTACCATAAAACTGAGACTGTCATGCACATTGCTACGGCAGCTCAGTTTTGGGGAAAGGAATGTCCCAGGTACTTGACTTTCATTTGAATTTCTTGTAAAATGTGTGGAATAAGTGAAGATCTCACTAGATCAACANCTTTCCCCCACCCCTCCCTCCAAACATAAGATTCCAGATGTTACCAAACTTAATTCCATGTCGTTATGAGACTGTTTCGCTGTTCTGTATTGTTCTCTACGAGGTAATGCATTGTTGGCTCGGTCATGTTTGTTTGTGTAGGGAACTTCCAGAAGTTATTGTTCAACTGTACGATGGGTGTTCATTAAGTTCTAAGCCCAACAATGAAGGAGTGCTAATTCCGGGAAGTAGATTATTGTACACCACATAGTACCACTCTTACAAGGACCACAGCATACTGCATCATTCAGATCGGAGTCAAATACGGGGCAGAAAAAAATCAGTTGTGGTGCAAAGTGCAGTAAGTTTCTACCATGGGCAGTTTGGAGGAGCACGCTGTGATCAAATATTTGATGCTGAATTTTTTTCAAGGGGATAGAGAAGCTGGAGAAACAATGAAAAAATAGGATGGACATCCAAGGGAACTACTTTCAAAAATTAAATAACCAAGTGTATATCTCTCTTCATTAACAGTTGGGCTTAAAACTTAATGAACACCCGTCCTGTGTTACAAATGTGTAATTAATATTTTGTATTGTATCCAGAAAAGATATCTGTCATGCTTTAATTATCCAGTGAAAATCAGACAACAAAAGTTATGATTAAAAAGTTGACATGTTGTGTCAGCTTGTGTACTTCAGGATCAAATTATTGTTCAATTGTATGTTACATATTATATGTAATGAATATTTTGTCTTGTAATCCAAAAAAGAAAATTTCTGTCATGCTTTAAATACCCAATGAAATCTGAACAAAAGTTATGATTAAAAAGCTGACGTGTGAATTTGCTCGGACTTGTTGCAACAACCTTACCAAAACTCGATGGAACTTTTGTCGAAAGCAGGGGACTGGTAAAAAGAAGTAAATTAAGATGTAAAAGGAGGTGACTTCCATATACCATTATTATCAGTGTTCTCATTATTATTTAGCAGATATATCGGAAGTTCATTTTGGCAGCCATGACTTGAAACGCTTCTAAGTTGATAAAAACTATCAACTTTAGATGTAGGAAAAATCTGACTGCCTCAGTAATTATTTTTCACGAATGCAAACCAAACCTTAACACAATTCATCCTCTTCTTTTCTGCCTTACGTAACAGATGAACATCCAGCAGTTGTGCTAAGAACAATCATGGGTACGCTTGGGAATCAGAAGACAGGTTATTCGGTGGTGATTTATTTACTACTGCCTCCTTCAAACAAAAGGGGTGGAGATGTCCCCATTGCCACCAAATCACACAATTTGGGCGTTTTCCCCATTTCCAAGTAATCGTCGTCTTCTTTCTCACGTCTTGGCTCACTGAATTCTGATGGAGACAGATCACAATCCCCCTTTTCCCTATACTGTCTGTATATGGGCGTGATAACTTGGCTGCAGCGTTGAAGCAAGCAGGGATCGAAGGGAAAGTAGGGCTTGAGCTTTGAGTCAAGCTTAGGTTTGCCTGTCGCTGTGGTGACAGGAAGCCAATTCCGACCATTGTATTGCATCACTGAGAAGCAGTATGCCAGTTGGTAGGTGTGGACCATCCGAATTAAGCTCCCCAGCACTTCATCAGGACACACTGCCATTGGGTTCAGGTGGCTGGTCAGCAACTTGTTCAGTTCCAGGCTTTGGAGAAACACCAGACCTAGACGGGAACCATAACACAACCGTTAGACATACAAGTGCAAAATCTGCGACCTGCAACGGATATCAGAAAAGTGACTAACAGATTTGACTGACTGATTGTATTACAGTGCATACCAATCCAGCTAGCTTCGTTTTCAGCTCACCTTTCTTATCTTCCTGGATGTCATCCTCTAGGTCTTCTTTTCTGCGGACGTTCTTTTTCGGGATTTCATCTTCGACAATTACATCACTAAGCAGGTCTGATTCGAAAAACACAACCAAATAGAAGAGGCTTTGGCATACTGAGTAAAACACAGGGTGCTTCTGTAGGCCATCTGTCACGTCCCTCTGACTAGCCCTTACGTAAGCATGTGCCCATCGAGCCATTTCCTGCATGTAATGTTGCACTAGGCACAAGGGGACATATTCAGCCCTTGCCAAAAACCCTCCCAAATACACAGCGGCATTCTGCCGAAGTACAGTCTGCATAGAAATGGTACAAACTTTCCTCCATACGGAAGCAAGAAAGTTTTCATACAACATTGATTTGAAGCTGCAAATGTACAGCATTACAAACTGCACATGTGAGAGTGCATGGTTGCATAGCACAACTGTCTCGAATCCCACCCAAATTTCCCTGTATAACTTCTTCGTGGCTTCCCAGTCCAACTCTCCCGACTTGCTGTGACAATCACGATAAATGTATTCCATCAGGATGGTTAACAGAACATCAAGTTTGTCAGCCATCACGTGACCCATGGGACGAACTTGTAAAAGACTGGGTCGTACAAAGTTATATTCACTGGATGTAGTTATGTCCATGTCATCCACACCACTTGAGAAATAATCTTTCTCTTCTTCCATTTCTTCATCCCAGTCGTCCAGCTCTTCCAAATCTTCACGCAAGACACTGGCGTCCATTTTGGTGAGCCTGTGTTTCAAGACATTGAAATTAATATCGAAGAATCGGCACAATTAAAATCGAAAGTAACTAAATTTTAGCGCCATAAGCATGTTTAAATCACACGTCAACCTTTTAAAACCAATAACTCATCACTTTTATGACTTGCAATTAAATTCATTTCTACCTTAATTGGTGGAACTTTCAAAGTCACTTACCTAGACAAAATCAGTGTCAAAATGAACTGCTTTTTATGTTGTACGTAGGATGATAAGTGTAATAAATTAATGACGTAGCAGGCCTGTTGATGTGTAGGCTTAGTTATGTATGGGAAGCAATCTGAAAGGCTTGTGTCCAGAAGCTTGTCTGTCCTGCAAATGTAATAAAAAGAGTTTTAGTTACATAACACACATTACCCATCTTACTTGCATTGTCTTATATTGTATAACAGAGAAACAAATTTTAGAAAGATTTCCTACACATTCACACAGACAAAATGCTAGGAATTCTCTACTTCCCACGGAATATCTCATCAGATACATAAGAATGTAATAGAGACTTTAAAATATCTACTCACATAGGCACCAATGAAAGGACAGTGCTCAGTAGTTGATGGCAGTAGGTAAATATCACGACCTCTTCTTCACTCGGACTTCCAGGTATGACTGGCACATCATTCTTCGAATCTAGTTATGAAACAAATATGCACTGTAAGTAATTTAATTCTCAACCCATCTTAAATCCAATAAGAGAAAAAACATTCCCTTGAGTGAAAAAAAAGGGTAGTAATACCTCCGTGGCGGAATGAAAGTATTGAAACAAGGCAGGCGCACGTAAGACCTTCACCAATTGATTTAAGCTGTACCATAGGTCCTACATAAGCTATTTCCAATTTACTGCTCGTAAAGTCTCCTTTCTGAAAAGATTAATTTTCCATGAGCCACTCCATATAAGTGCGTTTTCTGAAATTATTGAAATTAGGAACGTCAATATTAAGCGTATTGAATTTCTATACGATTCTTGCGAATTTATTGCCATGAAACATTTATGCACAATTGCAACCTCTTTTAGATTCACTGTAATGTTTAATTTTTCACATGTAAACGTAAATTGGTGAAACTTTAACAGTCTTTTTCAACTTAATTCTGCATTTTCAGGAGAGAATTTCCAAGTCTGCGAGGATGGGTTCAGTTTCTTTTTCTTTTCAAAACCCTGCCTAGTTTGCAGTAGTAATTTTTGCGAGCCATTCGGCACAATACTTTAGAATTGTTTGAGTAAGACCTATGGTACAGCTTAAATCAATTGGTGAAGGTCTTACGTGCGCCTGCCTTGTTTCAGTACTTTCATGCCGCCGCGGAGGTCTTACTAACCTTTTAGGCTGTTATATCAGGAGTAAAAATACACAGGGCCTTATGCTATCAGAGCAATCAATCACAAAATACAATATCACACCTCTTTGTGTTTTACATGGATGAAGAATGAAGTGGTAATTTAATTGGATTTGTAACTTTTCCTTACTTGGTGCAAAGCTGGTCAGTATGAAGCGCAATACTGCCTTGGTGTAGTAGTTGTGAGCAGAGAGCAGGCTGAAGATGAAGTGCCTGAACTGCTTCTTTAACTGGCGGGAACGACTGGCCCATTGAAGCTTCTGTTGAATTAAATAAAAAAAGAAAAATTCGCATCAATATACAGGCCAAGCTCTCCCTGAAGCGTTGGCCACTTACCAAAAGTGACTGAATGAATGCTTCTGCCTTCCTGTCCAAAAGGTGCAGGTTTGCTTGCAATTCAACCAACCACTGGCTTAGCAATTGGTCTGCAATGTCTGTGTCAGCAATGAAGCTGAGAAGCTGGTTGTACTGTCCCGCCTTCCCATCGTAATAATCCTGCAACACTTCAGCAATGTGCGCAGGAGGCTGGAAAGTCACTCGAGGGCTGTTTGCCACCCTCTTCATTTCCGAGCCACGGAATGTCGGACTCTTCATTATGGACTGGGGGATCAACTTGAAGGGATCTCCAAAATCCATTTTTTTTTTTTGGATTACTGGAAGGTAACAAAAAGGAGCGTAACTATGCCATGCATATATTAGTGCTGCTTGGCCACATCTAGTAAGTGTCAATCTTTTTTGAAAAGACGAAAACTCCAGATCTCCCTAGAACAAGTCGCAACAAGTCATGGCCACCACCCAGCCAGCCCCACTTATTATGAACAGACATTACACAACACCTTGTCCTCACCTAAATCAGCGCTGCACACCCTGTCTCTTCCGGCCGCAGTCGGTCCAACGTGTGTAGATCCTGTCCCAGGAGAACCGGCGACTGGCAGCGGTGGGCAGAAGCAGAGAGGAAACTGGAAACGCGACCATCGCCATTACATCTCTTTCGCCACATGGACGCAAAATCACCCAATATGGCCGGACGCGACGCTGTTTCTGCCCTCCTCTTGGATAAAGGCACTGAAAGCGATAGAGATCAAACGCGAGTTGGAAACAGCAACCGCGATTAGCTACTAAGCTGGGAGTTGTTACCAAAGAGCTGTTACTATAAGCTACAGGGGCAAGCTAACTTATTGGGTTTTGGGAGGTGGCTTGTGATGTCCTTGGCAACCATAATAAGCCCCGCCCCCTGCTGAGTATTTTGTATGGAATTTAGAACCATTGGTACCAATCGTTCTAAATTCCATACAAAAAACTTTCAGCAGGGGGCGGGGCTAATTATGGTTGCCACATAAGCCACCTCCCAAAACAGTAGTGAACCTGTTACCAAAATTTGGCAACACTGCCCGGCCCCTACGTGGACGTATAGTACGATGGGGCACTATATCAGATGATTTCTGTAAAAAACTAGTGCAACCGAGTGCGCACCACAGTTCGCGCAGCTGCATTTAGCTGCGCGAACTGTGGTGCGCACTCGGTTTAATAGCGGTATTAATAGCTGCATGGTGCGAGCTGCTTTTCAGTAGTTCGTGGGTGTACTGGTGCAATCATATTTCCAACGCTACGTTTATGACTGCTTGAGGGAGAAACAATTAATATGGCCTCTTATTGATATGGCCAAGATATGGCCAGCTCTTGATATGGCTACAGTAGCATTTATTTGCGACGTTGCTAAGGCAATTCGTTCCAGATGAGCATTGTGGATGTATGTGATATATATCCACAGGATATCCCCGCTCTATCCACATGGGCGTCTCTGGGATATTTCCTGGATATTCGCGTGCTACCTGGACGAGTATATATAGACGCGAATAACAACCGCCGGCAAAGTTCTCGAGGTCACGGGAGAAACACAATCCTCCTTATTAACCGTTGTTGGCAGGACAACTGCGTGAATGTGGGTGCGCATATAGGCGGTGTAGGGACAGAGTCACGTCCAGCCAATTTGGCTCCTGATGGTTTGGCACAAAGAGCTGCGATTCATAGCAGCGATTTCATGCCCGCCATTATGCCGAACATTCCGATTGCTAATTAAAAACCACACAATTAATGAACACAAATTGTAATTAACATCCAAATAGCAATGATTTGATTAATTCCGGTTTAATTTGCCCCCAGCTTGAACCCGCCTGGCCTGAACATAGAGGGCTGCAGCATCCAACCCTGGAGCTGATCCATCACCTGCTGGAGCCCTGCTGGAATCATTTCTCTCTGGAAATGTCTGGACCGGCTTCGATAGGTCGGATGGTCCTGTGACTAGGCAGGGCTGGAAGGGCCGGGGGCAGACGCAGGGCCATGGACGAGAAGCTCATCCTAACCTTGCTCTGCGTCATCGTGGTCACTGCCCTCGTTGTCTTCTGGTACAGTGAGTACTCCTCCTCTCCATATGTCATGATTTATTTTGGGAACACACATTATGCGAGTTCACTTTTTGCTAGTTGATGCGGCTACGGAGGACCTGGCTCTGGATGGAGATTACGAGCGGTACCAGCGGTTGGGGCCGTCAAAAAGCGTGATGGAGAGCAAGTCGCTGCTGGATTTCTTCCCGTCTGCTGAAAATGATGGGAGGAAGGTTCTGTGGGCTCATGCCGTCAACAACAGGGAGAGGCTAATCGCTGCTCTCAAATGTACATACTCTTCGCACGTTTCAGTTAAGAAATTGATTTAATCTGCGTTTACAGGTGAGCGATGTGCAGTGATGAGACCAATTCGCTCAGCAATGTACATCGCTGATCAAATCGCTCACATATGCTTTGGGTCACAGACTGTTGTTTTCTACAGCTCCTGATGTGATGGTACTGGAAGGGGATGTGAGCTTGAGCAAACCGAGAAGCACGGCACGTCAGCCCATTATGGCCCACCCACCTGAAACTGAGAGCGATCTTCCGCTTCATGACTTCCTGGCACAGGCTCTCCAGTACGATAAGGGCATCAAGCTGGACTTTAAATCAACTGAGGTGCTCCAGCCTGCTCTGAGCGTACTTCACATATTTGAGGCGCAGATCACCGTCCCCATTTTGCTGAATGCGGACATACTTGAAGGCGTTCGTGGCAATCAACTGCCTGTCGATGCAACTACTTTTCTGAGGCTGTGCAGCCAGAGTTTCCCGTGGACTATACTGTCCCTGGGCTGGACCACTTCTTGCGTGGGTAAAGAGGGTACGCCCAAGTACACGCAAGCGATGGTATCCCAGATGGTGGAGGTAGTTGGGGGCTTCCGGAGTGGGGATGACGAGGGTGGAGGAGACCAGCCGGTAATGTTCCCGGTAAGAGCCTGCATGGCGGCAGAGTCACTTCCAGAGTTAAGGGACCTCCTGAGGGCCCTCCCAGGCACGACCCTGCTCGTGTTTAGTTCAGAAGGGGACAAGGTGGGCTTGGATGAGCTGCGTCTTATCAGGGCTGCCTTTCCCTTAGAGGACGTATACTATGATCTTCCCAGTCCTCTCAGGGAAGAATTCATTAGGATGAAAGACTGATAGGGCTGTTTATGTTGCATTTACTGACGAGTACAAAAAAGGGATCCCCTTCGACAGACTGTGAGCAATGACCAAGCTTGCCCTTAGTCCTGTTCCATGTTAGCACTGAAGAGACAAGAAGTGTAACAGTAGTTGGTTAGAAGTGTATTTTACAGATATCAGCTGCTTTCTAGCGACCAGTGAACTTATGATCGTGATGCGTAGGAGTTGAAAGACTAGTACGAGCAGGTATCAATCATATTGCTACTACTGTATTATTACTAATTAATTAATGATGAACTCTTCCATTTTATTACAGTTTGAGTGTTAGAACAGAATAAAGAATTGTTGTTCTAAGGTTCTAACTGAGCAATAGAGAAACTAGCAGTAATTCTGCAGTACTTGTTCCAATATTTCAATAAGATCTGGAGATACGCTATCAGTGGCTCCAAAATTAGTGTTGATTCACATCAAGTCTCCCTTGATAATTTAGTACATATTAAAAGTACAAGTAGAGTACTAGGGGGGTTTCATTCTAGTGAATACACATCTACTGTACATTTGGGGAGACACCTACTTTATAGCAGGGACGGTCGCCTGTGTTGATGACACAAGACGAATCCTGGAATTTGCAGCTGTAGCCACTGGCTTCGATTTGGCTAAGGTGATGGCAGGTGATTTTCATATGCACAATACTATTTCTCGGAAGACTATTAGTCTCGCTACATTTAAGGAGAAGGGCAAGCTAGGCCATGAACTGGGTGGAGGGTTCAGATGGGGAGCTGTATTAATTGCACACTATAATATGTGAATACTTCATTGGTTCAGGTTGAGGCATGTTACCATGTCTTTCTAGATGGGAATAAAAGCAATACTAACTGATAAACCCAATTAGGCCAGTCTTCAATCGATAACATCGTGTGCAAATGAAATTAAATTCAGTCGAGATGTACTAGTAGTTTGGGAGAAATTGTAATGAAATTATACAGTCCATAAAGTATGTCATACTGCACAGTTTGACTTCTTTCTGCCCCATGTCACGCAGACATCACCTGGCACAGCATGACATACTTTATGGATGAACCTCAGAGCGCCACGTTACTATTGTTAGGGAAAGTAATAATAGTCAAACAATCATGTCACATGTCAAGTGAATGTGGGTAGTTGAAACAATCAATTTCATACGAAGGCCTGGACGGAAAGTCTTGCGGGCCATGTCATTTTACGTACCTACCCCTTTGATGTAATCAGCAGTCACCAAAGTTCAGATGAAATCAGCGTGCCAAATTTTTAAAATGTCTTGTCAAGCACAATCAGTCATCCCTAATTACAAAATATAAGTAGGGACTTTTTCATACCGCATTACTAGTGTGGACAGTTACGTATGAGTACTTTCGGCAGCTACCATTTTCAAATATTCTAGTGTGTCTGATTCTGTAATTTATTAGGTGTGAATCAAGTTAGATGACATCAGTCCAGTGGATACATAGGCATTTATATTTACACACAGATTAATAATGTCTTTCAATGTAAAATATCAAATTTTCAAAAAGACTTATGGGTTAGTTTTTTTTCTACCACAGTGAAATCTGTCTAACAAACGATGGATAAAGCAGAAACTTCCCCACTTTGAAACTTTAGGTTGGTCTATTGAAGTGGATAATTATCGGTGTATGTAGCATTTGGCTGAAACCTTTTCAGTATAAATTTTTTGGGGAGAATAATGACTCCGTTTCAGGCAGGTTCAACTGTAGTAATTAATAAATAGGCTCCAGACACTATTAGTGTGAGTGGTAGGAATATATAGAACTAACTAAGCTGTAGTATTACTATTATTGTACAGCTATTGTAGAAACTCCCGTGATTAGGCTAATGAATCAAAATTTAATGTTCGATGAGCATGCATTTTGTTTCGAATGTAATTTACTCCTATGGTTTAGGCATGCAACACAGAAAGTTCTGCTTATAATAAGGAATACACAGACGTACAACAGAGCTTCGTTTTCCCAAAAGCAACCTGTAAAATTTTTAAGGTCTGTTCCTTGCGAAAGGTTGAAACACACTTGCTTAATAGTGTTAGGTCTTTTGCGATACTCACTGTCAGTGACTTTAGATTTGAATCCACCAAGCAGTACGGCTGCTCTAATACGGTCGATTCCAATCAAACACATGTGAATGACGCAAAAGATTGCTCGCAGCAACGCACAAGTGTTTCATCCGAGTATAAGGCCTTAATGTTACCGACTCCGACTGGCTGAAATTCGTTACATTTTGCTAGTGTTATTTGAGTATGGAATGGATCATGAAGAAGCTGTCTTACCCACCGATAATAATCATGTGCAGTAAAAGGAACTCTTGCAGCACAATTTGCTGCAAGTGAAAGAAAGTTATGTTTTTTCAAATGTGGAATTGTATACCAAAGCATTGTCTCTCATTTTTGTAAATTGGTTTAACACTGCCCAATAATGTAATTTTAAGTAAGGTTAAGATATATTTGGAATGTACATAAAGCTGTGCAAATATTTGCCGTGTAAGAGTAATACTGTATTCTTGGAATGGACCTGCCGTCCTGGTTGAAAGGGAGTAAAAATAGTAATTGAACACTCGTTAAACAGTAAATTTTGATCACCTGTAGAACATACTTAAGAGAGGGCTTTCAGACTGTTGTTGCTGAGAAGCAGTTGTTGTCATTGCAGTGATGAGATGGGACAAATATTTAATTTTGAAAATGATAGGCTTGTCTATTTTTGAAAAAAAAAGATGGCCATTATTATGCGAGAGAGGAAGATCTATGTACCTGTTGGCATGATGATGTGGTTCATTATTTTGGTTTAAATTTTTGTGTAATGCATCGCACTGTAATTTATTAAGTTCCTGTGCTGAAATCTGAAGGCAGCACAGTCCACATTTTCTCCACTAATAGCCCTCTGTATGAGCATTATGGTGAAAAATAAATTTCTTCCTGATTATATTCATTAGATTACACTGAAATGTATCACTTTTCAAACGGAGGCCTCACGTACCCTCTTGTTTCAGTGCCCAGAAATTTGTATAGCATAATCCGTAGGGAGCTAACTATCACTTCATACTGACGAGGTATGTAAAAAACTTTTTTATTGCAGCACAACACGTTTTCCTTTTTCACTCACACGGCTTAGCAGCACATGCTGATGTCCCAAAATCCATAGCTGGAAAGCACTGCACAGTGAGAGGGAATGAGTTATGCTTTTCAGCATGCGGTAAGTGTCGAGAACACAGACATCACATTTTTGAACTAATCAATCCAACAAGTCCAGTCTTTGAAATCTCTCCACCTCGTAAAATCCAGCTCGGACTTGCCTTCCTCCAAAGAAGCGCCCGTTTAGGTCAACCACAGCTGAAATGCAACGAGACTTTCATTCATGGAGTCTCAACAAAACGATTTAAACTAACCTTTGATGGCCGACTCGATCCTCCTGAACTCAACGAATATTCTGACAGCTTCCTCAGCGACTGTGTCCGGCCGCTCAAAGATAACTACCCGGTTGACTTCTCCGTACTTGGTCTGGCACTCATCCTTTACTTCGGGCTCAAGTTCTTCATCTACCTCTCCGGGACCCACCATATTCTGTAATGCATTTAAATTAGTGTGCAACTATGCACGAGCATCAGAGAACTGACCCTGAGCAACACGACTTTAGATGGATTCTTCATCATTTCAGTGATGGTTGGTTCCGGTTTCGGAACCGAACCGACAGGTGGCGGCGGCGGAGGTGGCATTATATCCTTCTCGCTGATAATTCTCCCTCCTCGCTTGCTGGTCTTCTCCACTTGGAGGGCGGTGGCTATCCCTTGCTCCTGCTTCCCCAGACCTTGACCCTCCTGGTAACGGCAAATTACAGATTGAATGTACGCTCAAGTGACCCACACGTTACGACTAACCTTGAAGCCATACTTGGCCATAATTTTGGCAGCGACTGAGAGTCCAGGTCCAGACACTTCTGGTGCAAACGGTGATGCTGATTTAGGACTATCTTGCATAGGGGGTTCTTGAAGGGATGCTGGTGGAGCAATCGCTGCACCACCTCCTGCAAAAAAATGGGGGTAAACATGTTGCTAACATCAACTCTTTTGATGTATTTGACGGCATGTAAGACAGACTTTTCCCCCCCAAAAATCGCCATATGTCTTACATGCGAAAGTGCAATTAAAGCCGCATTTACATGAGCGTTTTGATCAGGGATGTCATTGCTGAGCGATGAATCCAATTGTTTGGGGCGAAGGTAACAATTGATTGGAGCCCAAACAATTAGATTCATCACTCAGCGTTGAAATCGCTGATCAAATCACTCACATGTCAATGCGGTTTACAGCTTTTTTTCCTGAATATGATCTACTGAAATGCAGGTGTGTCTTATATGCCGGCAAATACATAACATGAATTGGTATATTAATAGAGAAGATCGTACCCGCCCTCTTGGGCCTATCGTCGTCGTCTTCCTTCTCCGGATCCTCCTCGTTGTCTTCCTCATCGCTCTCCTTCCTCCCGCCAAACCCATTCTTCCTGCGATCTTCCTCGTACCTCTCCCTAGTTCTCCTGTCCCGCTCCTCCTTATACTTCCTCCTCCTCTCTTCCTCTTCCTTTTCCTTCTCTTTGTCCTTCACATCTTTCAGGTCCTTTATCGCTTTCTCATAGTCATTAGGCCAGAGTGGATCATACTCCAATTCCCAATGCCAGTCGGGATCCCCTCCTGCCATGAAGTTGCTGCTTAGCTTGCTGCTGCTACTACTGGACACGGCGGTAGCAGGAATGACTGCAACAGTCGGAACAAGAGAAGGCACTGCTTCTTTTGACGTCTGCGGGAAGATAAAAGCGCTGCTGCCCGAGGACCCGGACTCGTCATCATCCTTGCGTGACTTCAGGTCAATCACTGGGGGTAGCACTGCAGCTTGCTTCCGTGCCTGATCTCTGCGAGGCTGAAATGTTGCAGAAATGTTAATAATTTGCAACCGTACACAGCATGCCTTGGTTTGCTTGTCATAATATAACTATTAATATTTTATTAATTAATTAATTAACCTGTGTCATGGCCGCTTTCTTGAGCTGCAGCTGCGACTGAAGCAGCTTGATACCTGAGGACCATCCTGCGATCTGGTCCGGCTTCTCCTTCGCCGTGTCGATAATGTCATCGTACAGGGACATCCTTCTCCTTCCACACGGCTCTGCTCACTTGAATGGTTCTACCTGCTCACTGCAGTAGTCCAGCCGTGTCCTAAGTGCAACCCTGCAGCCGGGCGAGGGGTCAACGGGGCCTGAAAACGGATGAAAACTGACCAAAACACTTGTTTCTTCGGCCTCTTCAAGTCGCCATGTTGAACTCAACCAAAGATGGACGGCCATCAGTGGTGCCAACGCGCTGTTTAAACGTGCCAGTTGCAATCGAACGTCTCTTGTGATTGGACCGAATGGGACACAACTTCTCTAATATATTCAATGAATTAACATTTGTTTAGGAACCTCATATTTATTCACGCCATAATTTTACTGACATTTTAATGTAATTTTATTGCAAGTATTTTTTTATCAATACATGTTGGCACCATTGCGTTCGCCATTTTGGTCGACTTCTGGGTCGAAAACTTTTCCGAGACATTCGAAAAGAAATAAAAAGACTAATTTTCTCATTGGTTTTGCTACAGGTGAGTGAGTACATTTAATTGTAAATAATGTGGGTGAAAGTACCGAGTGTGGAATTGCCCATGGAATGATGCCTGAATTGCCTCACTTGATTGCGACACTTGCAGACACTTCATTCAATCACAAGTCTGCGCATGTGAAGTTATTAATAATGTAATGAAGCAAGATTAATATTAGGAAAATTGAACCGGTTTGATTTTAATTTTTTTAAAATCCCACTGACATATGTTGCATACATTAATCTTGTGTATAAAGCATGAAGTTTGTATGTATGTTTGTATGTCCTGCCTACCTAACACACTTTCAGACTACGGAGACTGCTGAAACTTGGCACATTGATGGCTTACCTCAAAACCCACACTTTTTTTAGAAGTCTAAATACCATTATGATAGTTTATGCATACATACGGTAGGGTCTTACATATTCCATGGACCGTAATAATGACAATAATAATAATAACACATGATGTGTACAGCATGTGTCATTTCAAATTATGACTGTTGCAGATGTTTGCTCCGTTTCGCCTGGAATTACGTCTGAGCCAGCGCAAGTCAATCCAACTGGTGGTCAATACAGTGCTGACTGCTGTGGTTCTGATCACTTGGGTGCATGTCCTGGCTGCTGGAACTGCCCTGTCTGCCAGATTGCTCTGCATCCCACCCACTGGACTTCCACCATTTGCAGTGCCTGTCCACCCTGAGACTGGGGACGGTAGCCATCATCACTAGCAATGCCGTTCACTGGGGAAGGTGCAGCTGCGCAGGTGCAGGAGCGCCTAAGGGCTCTGTACACCACTATACAGCAGATACAGGAGGAGCGTAGCCGCAATGAGCACAACCTCAGCAACATTGCTAAGGTGCATGAGCGTGTGCAGCAGGAGGATAGGGTCTCGCCTTATTTCAAGGTTGCCGGGATAGCGTTTACCGCATTAACATGTAATTTAATGTTGCTGTTAATATTCTCCCATAGCAAAAGCTGAAGAGTTTGTACACAGCAGCCATAGCCGACTCGGAACAGGAAGAAGAGCTCATCCGTTGCGCTCTGTCCAAAATATACGAGATCCGCAACATTCGTAATGAGCGTCGCATCCAGGCTCGACATGCAGGCAACAAGGAGACCATACGTCGAGGGCAACTGATGAAGATGCTGCAGATCTCTGCCCAGACGCTCCCTCTGTGGGTGGGGGGCAAGGACGGAGAGGAGCCACCTCCGCCGCTCTGTGGGGCTGTCCCAGCTGAGCCTTCATATGTAGCTCGGGTCGGAGACATGGTGGCCGCTCTTGTGAAGGGGCCAGAAGGGGATGAGAACTGGATCTTGGCTGAAGTGGTGCAGTTCAATGCCACCAGCAACAAGTATGAGGTAGACGACATAGATGAGGAGCAGAAAGACAGGCACGTCCTGAGTCGGAGGCGAGTAGTTCCACTTCCGCTCATGAGGGCCAATCCGGAGACAGAGCCCGAAGCACTTTTTAAGAAAGGAACTATGGGTGAGCTAATTGCTGCAATTTCCATGACCTGATACAACAGGCTCTAATTGGACAGTGTTATGCAATAATGTGTCAACCCACAAAAAATGTCAAAATTAAGTGAAGCCCAAAGGATTGTACTTCAGTTAAATATGCATACTTACGTCATAATTGACCGGAAAGGACACTGAATTAATTTCACAGGCGTGACATTCAAAGCCCTTATTCTCACAACAATACTGTTCTTATATGGGTTGACTCATTATTGCATAACCGTCCAATTATGGGCCCATGCATTGAATCTAATAACAACAATTTTGTTTTCAGTTATGGCGCTGTATCCGCAGACGACTTGTTTCTACAAAGCAGTGATAAATGTCCTGCCTGCAAATGGTAGTGACGAGTACGAGGTTTTGTTTGAGGACCCGTCATACGCGGATGGGTATTCTCCGCCCCTGAAAGTGGCTCAAAGATATGTGATTGCTATCAAGGAGAAGAAAGCCAAGAGTTGAGACAGTTAAAACTTTTCAACATTTGTGTGTTTACTGGCTGTACAATAAAACAGTATTTCTTACTACAACTGGTTTGTTTCCGTGTCAAGTCTACTTGCACAAGATGGAGCTCTTGAATCCCCTATCGGCGTAGTCGGAAGGATCGCTTCGGTCGGACACCTTGGGGTAGCCCTCATCCCCCGGGACGACAGCAGAGCGGCTCACTCGTGCATACCAGCCACCTCGGCGAGTCCAGTCCTGCGAGGGCAATTATGAAGCGTTTGCAAGATACTGGTGGATAATACTCACATTCATGCTGTACTTGGCGTAGTACGTCACAAGGTACGCCCCAGTCATGATCATCAGCACCTTTCCGGTCCACCAACGAGCCGCAACAGCCCTCTCACCCTGCGTTACGGGTATGTGTACTGTACGATTTCAACTGGCCGTACTGATTGTGCTTACCATCACGGGCTTGAGTGCTGTGAACATGTAGTCTAAGGGTGCCCTGTAGGCCCTCCTGATCGGGTTGTACCTGGCCCTGTAGAACTCCTGGGTCATGGGCCTGGGCTCGTTTGGTGAGAGCACCTGGTCCTTGACCCACTGTGCCCTCCAGGCCCTCTCCCCCTCCGTCATCCCGGCCGTCC
The DNA here is from genome assembly GCA_000934665.2 of Catajapyx aquilonaris. Taxonomy (NCBI): domain Eukaryota; kingdom Metazoa; phylum Arthropoda; class Diplura; order Dicellurata; family Japygidae; genus Catajapyx; species Catajapyx aquilonaris. The sequence continues at coordinate 26,465 of KZ538034.1, read as the reverse complement.
TCTCCCTCTCCCGGACCATGCGGCCCTGGATCGGGAAGGGCTTCACTCCTCCCGTGTCTGAAGCCATCCTCTCAACTCGTCCTGAAGGAAAAAGATCAGACGAAAATGTTCTTCTTCCCAAAAAGCCTGATGGAACGTCGATCGTCAGCTGTTCCCAGCTGAGCGGTGCTGCCAACTAGCGGCCACTTTCGACACTTCTCTCTAGCGTTCTAATACGGTTCTCGTTCTATTCACTAGTTATAATGCCGCTCACGCCTGGTAGCACCCATTTTTATTCCCTGCAACATGGCTCAGTGCAATTAAATACAGCGCGAAGACTGGGGAGCTTCATGCAAGGCTTCAACAGAGACGGAAAGTAAACGAGCATTTTCAAATTTCGGCCATCTTTGAGCTCGTAGTCCCCGAGTAGCCAATCAGAGGTCAGTATTAGTGTCACGTGATGTAGGAGTGCCAATATGGCGACCTCAATATCAGGCGTCAATGCGCTGAACAGCGCTCTGAACTATTTCATCCTGTTTGTCAGGCTTCCCTGCGAACGTGTGAGGTGCATTGTAAGCCCATGAAATCCAACTCGCAACAGCGTATCCAGGTAATGCAGTACGCCGTTTGTCCTCCACCGTATCCGGTACGTCATACAGCGCCACCTCCATATGCCCGCCTCCTCGCGGCTAGCAGGAACTAGCACTGGGGTTAAAATTCCACCCTAAAACTCCAGGGCACTGTTATAGCGGTAAATAAATTGTATTATGAAATTAATGGGTTGGAACAATGTATTGCTTGATTTTTTCTACACAATTTTGTACACAGTACTAAACATGACTCGATTTAAAGAATTGGCGCTTCAGATGGGCCACTTCCACTGGTTTGGAGGTGGCTCCTTGACCAGTGGCTCCCATGGTTTCCAGGCCAGCATTTTTCGCGCCAGGATCAGCTCGTTCTCGGCCTGGACTATCAGCTCTTCTGCTTGGCCGCAACCTATCTTCTCTTCCAGCTTGGCCACGTTCGGCTCCTGAAATGGGGCAACAACATTGTAGAGCGTAAATGACAAAGGCACGTCAATTCCCACACTGTTTAACATCTGCGTAAAGTTTGTCCCTGTAAGGCCCGGTTTACACATGGCCACAACAAATGACCACTTTTGGAAATACACAGGATTGAATGAGAGCATTGACATGTGGCCACTGGCCACTCTCTTATTCAATCTTGTGTATTTCCACAAGTGGTCAGTTGCTGTGGCCAGTTGGTAAGTGGCCACGTGTTCACTGCAGCAAGCCACTAAATTCTTGCTTCTTTACACACCCTTTTTTGGCATAAAATATTTCTTGCAACCAGTATTAATTATCAGATGGACCAATTTTCACATTGATAATCGAAACTGCCTTAGGGCCGGTTGCACCGAGCGCGGTATATGATTTCCGAGAGAACCGCGGGTTTATCATGTACCGCGCTTGGTGCAACCGGCCCATAAAATTCTAATAACGGGCCTTACCGACTTGACGACAGTGAACCTATCCTGCACCACCTGCTCCGTGTGCTTCCTGTAAGCAGCATCCTGTGGCATCTTCTGCAGGGCCCTGAGGATCTTACCGTAGAGGACCCCCAGTGTATGGTGCGGGTTGCGAGACACCAGCAGGCCCGTCAGGCCAGTGGTCTAAGGAAGAAGAAATTATGCAAGTTCAATGAACACATCAACATGACCCATTACGCTGAAATAGAATGCTGCACCATTTGCACCAATGTTTACTAGACTGGTGTGCTGCGTTCCATAAGTACTCTGTAATGTGGCCCTCCCCTCTAGGTTAATAATATGCTCCTTAAGATATTCTCACCCTTTTGATGGCTCCAGACGCCATTTCTGGTGCAGCCTCACGCTGATCGAACTCTGGCTCCTGCAGCTGGTGCTCCAAGAGTCCAAACGCAGGGTTGCCAAATTTTACATCAGAAATACTGATAGTCATGCATCGATGCTATCCTAGGGCCGCCGGATTTGAAATGAGCTCAAGTCACATCTATAAAGTCACCTGAATGTTTAAAAAAGTTGTTGAATCCATTTGTGCCAAAGTATTACAATGCATGTAATACCATGTATAGGCAATTACTAAAGTATTTCTTGATCCCATTGCAGGACTATTTTGTGCTGCCTTTTTGCTATTCAGTATATGGAAATTTCTCTGGATTGATTTTTAATGCCCTTTTTTATCCCGATTAAAAAAGTATTGATAGGAAATATATGCGTCGGATAGTATAAATACAAGTTACTGGTTGTAATCTCAATATTTCGGCCTTTGACGTATACACGCCTCTATACCTAACCTGATCAACTTGTTTATTATCTACGAATATTTAACAGATAAAGCATTGGTTATCAAAAATACGTAATTACCGTATTTGACGGCATACTGTATAAGGAGCACCCCCATTTCAGTAGATCATATTCAGTATTTTTTTTAAACGCCTTGAATGTATTTTCGCATATAAAGCGAGGGGCGATTTTTGAGCCATTTTAGGGTATCATTTGGGCCATCAAATACGGTATATCTTTTTGTCGCATTTTAAAACTTTACCACCAGGAAAATGTAACTTCTTAATGGCATTTAAAAAATGTTTAACTTCTGCAAAATACTTTTGGTTATAAAGACCGGTCGTGGCATGCTTTCATATAAGGCCCTGTGTATTTTACTCCTGATTAACAGACTTAATTTCATTTCACGGGTATAACCGACCATTTCTTGGCCCCTCGGTGGGAAAATATAGTTTTCCAGGTATAACATTAGCGAAAAGGAGACGGCAGAAGAGAATTGCGGATATTTAGGTCCCGCATAATTTTTGGGTGAGATAATATTGCATTTTTGACCCATTTCATTAATCGGTATGTAGTAGTGCGTATTACAGCCATATAATTATGTAAAGCAGAAATCTATGTTTTTGTTGCAAAAGTGACGACTTGGCTATAACAGACTTTTTTCCACGGTTTCTGGAAGTCTGTTTTGTCCAGATTCAACTGTACAGTAGGCATACTATTAACCATACTTCGCTACCTGCCATATCGCCATCGCCAGGTATTACAAGCCAACTCTTAAGCTGATTTAATTATGAAATTAATCAAATTATGTTACAGTATGCGGAATATATACCTTAAGAAACGTGCCAGACGAATTTGCTGAAATCGTCGCATTTCGCAAAATTAAATAAGTTTGGGAGTTTATAGCTGTCATTATTTGTAAAATATCTTGTTCTTATCTTCAGCGTACGTGTAATCGAAAAACTAGGTGATTGCGGTATAGCTGATAGCGAAAGGATTTTTAAAAAGAACTTAAATAAGAGCAAAAATATTCCCTTCAGTGAAAAACATCCAGTGTAGGAAGATCTAAGTGGCGGAATGAAAGTACTGAAACATGGCATAATAAATGTTTTATGGCAATAAATTCACACCAATCGTATAGAAATTCAATGTGCTTAATATTGAAGTTCCGAATATTTCAGCAAACACTTATATGGAGTGGCTCATGAAAAATTAATGGCTGGAATTTTCGTCGTACTATAGTTATTGCTAACTTAGCAGTATCATATCACTACAATGGTACTGCTAAGTTAGAAGTATAACTTAGTAGTACGAGGAAAATTCCATCCATTGTTTTCAGAAAGGAGACTTCATGAGCTGTCAATTGGAAATTGCTTGAGTATAAGACCTATATGGTTACAGCTTAAATCAAAAGGTGTTACGTGCGCCTGTCTTGTTTCAGTCCTTTCATTCCTCCACGGAGGTCTTACTACAGCCTACCCTTTTTTCACTGAAGGTTTTTGCTTTTACATTTTTTAAAGCTCCCTTAAGTTCTGAAGCCCTAGTTACACTCACCTTGAAACACAAGAGGCTGTTGCAATCTTTAAACCATTTTTAGCCCGTCTCATTCTTTGAGAAAACACTGTAACCTTAAGCAGCAGTTATTTTTGTAGAAATTCAATGCCACACGAACACTTTCACTGTGTGCAAAAATTAGCGGAAGGAAATAATCGCATTATCGCCCTCTATACTTACCGCGTATTTTCATAATTATATAAAAAGACTGCGGATAGTTCCACTGATTCTATGCAGATCCTGCTGAAGTTTGGAAATAGCTCCAGTGTTTTATTAGAAGTTATAATCCGTATTGAGAGGCAGACAAAAAGAACCTCGGAAGATGCCCCAAAAAGGAAGTGATTGACAATCAGGTGGCAATGAAGAACTCAAAACGTGCTTAAAGAGAAGAAGCGCACAGTTTTATTAAGTCTATAGAGGACACTGCATTGAACAAATATTGATGTATACCCTCTCTCTTCCTTCCCCTCCAAGTTTTCGTCGTAATAAACTACTGTTTTTTTTGGCCATGTGAACACAGAGCAGGTGACAGAATCACCAAAAAAAGAAGCATTCCGTGACATGCATAATATTCGCGCGGGTAAAAAGTCAGGATCGGACAAAAAGGTACAACATTACGATGATTGGGGACCACAAGAGGAAAAGTACAGTGGTACACGATTATTTCTTTAAATTATTTAATGATGTTTTATTTATTTTGTAAATATTGTGGATCCTGGATTTATCGGCCGAGACCGGTCCAAAGCCAGGAAGGGTCGTAGCTGTTGGTCCTGCGTACCTCTCCGGGTTCGCCCATGGCCACGAAGCTGCGCAGGTTGTGCGAAAGACGGTGACCTCCGCCCTCGTAGTACTTTGGAGAGCTCTCAACTGTTGGACAGAATGGTTCACATGTACAGGGGAGAGGCTACGTTTATTGTCAAATTGAAAAGCAATTATTATATATGACAAAATAACGACATATTGTTCATGGAGTAAACAAGTAAACACTCAATGCAATATTATTATTTCAGCATTTTTTGGGTATTTTTTTAATGTCGGAATATTGGGTTTATTTTAGGGACGTCTATATTGACGCCTTATTTCCTGCTATTGAGCACTAAGTGGTGCTTCCATTCTTACACGATGGAAGCCCGTGTGATTTGAAGCTTCGTATAGGAACTAGGTCAAGCACTAAAGGAAGCTGATCAATTATTTCGCTGACGCTTGAAGTGTATACGAAACTCCAACCAGTTGGGCTTCACTATATTGGAGACTGACGTGCCTTTTTTTTATTATTATTTGCTTCTTCCGTTTTTGTTCCTTCGCTTTGCCTGTGATTCAACGCTGCGCTTACTAATTGGAGCCGATTGAAATTTTTTTCAGCGATAATTGTTACACTCAATACTTGAATCAAAGGTGTTGGAAGGTGTGCAAAGAATTACGGTAGTGCAATGATTTAATGAGTGATAAAGTAAGCATGATAACATTTTCACATGCACTGTGGACTGGTGGTGCTGAAGTTTACTGCTGCCTTTCATTTTATTAAACAATTATTTAATAACTAAATAATTGATTTTAAAAAGGACAAGTGAAGAGCATTTTAAAATATTGCTTTACCACTTAAAAGTGCAGAGTTGATAATGATCACTCTAACAAGTTAGTTCTCTATGCTTCAATGTGGACGTAAAGTACAGTAAATATTAATCTACTGGTGGTGCATCAGAAATCTCGGCAGAAATACTTCGCATATTTTCGATAGGCCTACTTCAAAAGAAAACGGGAGAACTCAATGTGCACCTGCTTCATCATCCGCAACAGACATATTCGTGGCCTATCCATATACTGTACATGGGTCCTAATCTACACAGGATTTCGTGAGAAATTACAACTGGTGAGCATGATAAATATATGAACCCCTGAGAGAGATTACAACCTTACTGTAAGCAGAAAATTTTCGTAACGTACTCTTTGGAAACTGACGAGAACATACTTTAACCTGAGCTCATATACATAGGCTTAGGTAGCATTAACTAGAGATCAAAAAATGTTGAAATCTTATAAGACAGAATCGCAGTACTTTTCCGTGGCAATATTACCCTTTGATTCTGTAATCGATTGCATGAAAACTACATGTTTTATTGTCACATTTACACAGAGTCATGTTGCATGGAGTTTGCATGGTAGGCGAAAACTTGGTCGGAGGGGCGAGCGGACAATAAACACTAGAAATGGGTTCTCTCCTTTCCTCGGCGCTTTCAACCTGGAATAATCTACAACTCACAGCACACACACAGTGAATATCGCTGTTTAAATAAAATAATAATAATGTTAATAAGAAACAAATGGCCTTACCTTCCGGGTACCCAATGGGCTCAGGTGGCAAGTGAATGGGAGAGTCTTCCTGGTGATCTAATTGGTTGTTTCTTGTGCTTTCCATGCTGTCGATATTCGCGCGGAGATCATCGAAGAACTGACGGACATTGCTCAAAGCTCCTGCAGTTTGTAAAAAGTAATTTATAATGGTAATTATACTGATACGACCTATAACATTGCTGTTGCACTTTTGAGTTGTGATTATTGTAAAAGCAGGCAGTTATGACTTATGAGTGTACTAGTGAACCCGTCGCCAAAATTTGGCAAAAAAAGTATAATGATTGTGACAATCAAACAACTGGCCCTCCGATTTACCACCTAGTACTATGCTTCACGAGTAGATGGCGCACACGCCTTCTGCATACTCCCGCCACCCTCGGGTCGTGCGAGAGATAGCGATACTATCAGGTCGGACAAACATTAGACGGATAGCCTATTAGGAGAACGATATGCGCAGTCCATATTAAAGAGCTGTCAGTACGCAGTCAGTACCTCATAAAACATTTTTTGTTGTCGCTAAAAAAATTATAGTATTTCAGGTCTGATCACTTCAGAAAGATAAAGTCACTTTTTTATTAGATCGTTGACTCCCAACATATCATAAAAAGTGTTTCCCTGAGCATTAAACTGCATCTCTTCCTCCTTCAGCGAAGATGATGACTTTATGAGAAGCCATCACTTACATCTGACCATTCGGCCATTGACTGTAACTGTCTACGCCTCCTGCATTTTTTCACTCTCCATTTATAAAAAAAAGAAATAGCGCATGCTCTTTCAGTGAGAAGCTTTATATCGGCCCTTTTGACGTTATAAAATTGCATGAAGTGGTTGGTAAGAAGAATGGAGTGCACAAGTAAAGGAAAGAGTGACAGACGAGAGGCGGGGCCGATTTGGCCGATGTGCTAATCACGTTAGTACTGCATAATGTGCCGCCTTTTGTCATGGGACACAGGCAGACTAATGAAGGGAAATGCGGAGCAAGAACAAAAGCCCCGATAGGTGTGTAGAATTCCCCTTCGCTTTCACTTATAATTATCTGATTTACTTTTTCCCTAAAGCATGCTTGTGCCTTTTTTGGCATGTCGAACGGATAAATTCGCCAATTACAAGCGCATTAGCCGGCTGGAAATATTGTCAATATTATTTGGAGCACTTCGACTCTTGCTTCGACTTTAAAAATTTGTGTCAAGACATCGCAAACAGCATTCGAATAATAATTAATATTGTCCTGTTGCTTGACATAATTGGGACTACGTGATGAGGTGTTATGACAATTTTAATCAACATGCAGTGGTATTTACGGAATGTTTTCCTAAAGTTCCGTGGCAGTCGACGCATACATTTACATGCAATTAATTCAAAATTGCGAATGAAATAGCTGCCAAAAATTTAAGCATATCGTTCATTGAATTTTTCTGTTATTCGCCTCTTATTGCAGTCAGGTATTAACGAGTAGACTACTGTAATATTTACCTCTCCGTTCTTGAACAAAATCAGTGAACTCAAGCAGAACAATGACTCCTTTACGTTAATATGAGGTCGTTAATTGAATCCAGTAGTTTGGACCTTAGTGCAGGTTGATTAATATGTTGGTCAGGTGTTGCAAATGGGAAAATTAAGTGTGAGGTACGACATTTTCGCCGGTTTCGGGACCCTTTCAGTGAATATTGTGCTGTATAATTCTTTCTGGACATTTACTTATTCCTACTTCATCGAGAGAGTGTATTTTAAGAGTGGGAGGAAACGGTAGAATCCTGAGTAAACCCACGCAAGCATTGAGATAACCTATTGAAACTCGATCCATGTCGGCAATTACGAGGTGCTTCAAATCCTCAAAAACATTATTTGTGGGATGGAGCACAGTGTAATTAGTAAACGTGGTGATGTTCAGGGCTACCTGTTCAGTATATAAATGTGTGTATGTTGTGAAACGAGGAAAACAACTAAGCCATGCTTTGAGGTATGTTGGCAAAATTGCATGGCAGTTGCATACCAGGCAAGTTCAGGCAAGCGATAAACAGGGGAAAAAAACACAAGTAAAGTAGTCCTTCAGCATTGCAGCCCAGAATATATTCTATCCCTGAGTTCATGGTTTTTTAAAAAAAGAAGTCATATTACGGCCACCTTTGAGAAAACTGAACTGCGATGCGACTGACAAAAGGTCATGTAGTGTGTTGTGTGGGCAGCTGTTGTTGTTTAAGAAGAAAAGGCGTGTGAACTACGCACCTACGCTAACAAAGGGCGTGTAGCGAGCTTCATCCGAGGCAGGCTTCTTACCGAGGCCAAGGAATTGGGATGCTGTGTCGTGATTCTGTAGCGGACTTCTGCGGGTCATGGATCCCCTGATGGCCACCAGTGGATGCATCATCAGGGGAAGGGAACCCCCGGCCACCAGTGGAACCAGATCATCCTCATCCTCAACACTTCTGTCAGGTTCGTCGTCCACCTTCCTTCCAGTCAGTCCCACAACTCCTCCGCCGCCGCCTCGCTCGTCAATGCCTTCAAACCACGGAGCTGCTCGTGGGATCAGTCGACTCCGGAACCGGGATGCTGGGACCATCTCTTTCATGGATTCTGGTAGTGGGTAGAAGACAAGTTATTCAAGCGAAGGGCTTCGTCTTGTGGGGGGGATTTCCGATTGACTAACCACCCAGGGGAGCTTACTAAAAGGTCTGTCGGGCTGATCTTTCCTACGCGACGAAGTCGGGGTGGAGGCGCGGAGGGCAGTTCAGAGAGCGTGTCTGAATGGGTGTGATCGCTGTGGCTAAGCCACAATAACGTTCGTTGGCCACTTCGTCAACGTCCGGCCAGAAAGTTTGTTATCCTGGCTGTTAGACCTCCCGTTGCACAATTGAGAGATGCAGGATTGCCCTGAATAGTCAGGATAAACGGTGGAGTGTCGCGAATAAAACCAATAGATTTTTATGCGACAAAGTTTAGTGACATATTATGACGGCCTGCGTCAATTCGGGCTGGCATGACACAGGTACTAAAACTTCCTGCGTGGTCATTATGATGGCCGGCGTAAACAGGAAAGAGTTCGTTTATTGCTTCACTCGCTTTATACATTTTCAAGGAAGGTGTTTTTAACGCAGAGTCGCGTATGTAGGCGGTACCTGACTCGAAAGCTCATTACGGCTGTTCACGACAATTTTGTCAATGTTTTTAGCACACCGGACATGTCTTACATATTCGACCGTTATTTTGTAAATGTGTGCTCTTTAGAGTACGTACATAACAATTATACTGTACAATCAGTACATACTATAAACTCATTTGATGCAGTAATTGATAGCTCTTTGCTATAACTTTCTTGTTAATTATTGTTGATGTTTGTCTTCTATTAGGCCTACTATAGAAAAACTGGTTACATAACATCTTCCGTATAGTCCAAAAATACTTGCCACAAAAGCTCGTCTGAAGTGTTTATCAGCGAAAGAATACTGAAGCATGACAAGGTCTCTGCTTCAAAAAATAGGCTACTAGGGGAAAAATGGTATCATATTGTCAAATTGGCTGGCTAGTAAACACGTCTGAGAGAAGAAGTCTTTTATAGCTCTCCGTCTGTTGGGATGGGCATAAATAGAATGTCAAAGAGTGAACGACCTATCCATCGATTTATGGAAGCACATGGTTATTTTTTAAACATAAAAATAGCAGTATAAAGGACCAGCAGATTCCGCGACGAATTTTATTATAATCATCTGTCAGACTGACACTTTTAATAGTCGCACACAATTCCGCCTACAATTTAACGATAGGCGATCATTTCTACACAGGCGTCAATCCAAAATCGTCAACAACATAGTCCATTGCCCATGTGCTGCAGACGGGCTGTATTAAATGAGTTAAGGTTCAATTTTCGAGCAGTGAATCCAGAAGCTGGAGTAATTTATACGCAGGCCGACAAAATTGCTACCCAAAATGGATATTGTTCCGGTACGATGAATTACTATGCTCTAATAGACTTGTTAATTGAGGGCGAGAGCAGAGGGCAACAGCAAAGTCCGATCCGCACTTACAACACTTGGCAGCATGTAGCAAGTATCCCAAGGGTAATCACCGCGTAACGGAAACAAGTATTATTAGCAACAATATGCACGCAATTTTTAAAAAGGTAGCGTAATTATTACTCGTCGCTTTCTGATCAAACATTTTACGCATTATTGTAATTGCTTCTGGCGCTGGATTACATGAACCGCCAAATTACCCTGGCCAATGATGCGGAGGTTCAGGTACATGACACAGGTCATTAGTCACATTGACCCTTCTGGCCGCCCTCGCAATTTAACCCCCCCTCCCCCCATCATCCTCCCACGCATTCTATTACACCCTTTCCCCACCTGCTGACATACCTTTCCACCCACGCCCTTGTTTCCTTGTCACCTCAACAAAATCTCGTCCACCCATGGGTGTGTAGCCTTTTAACTAATGAACTGACAACATTTTTTGACTAATAATTTAAAGAATCCCGGAAGGCAATTATGCTTAATTACTGACATGTCGACAACAATAGGCTTTAATTACGTCTGAACTGAACAGGAAACGTGGGCAAAGAGTGATAGTCGAAATATGTACACAGTTGCTTCCTTTCATGCAGACATGTACACAGTATGATTATGGTTGAAATAATAATGGCAATCATTACTTATGTGAACAATTACTGGCTGAATAGGGTTGTTCATTTTTTTCGTCTCTTTCTGATTGGGAAAAATGACATTTACTGATAACTGTGAAAACGGTCTAAACCACCAATGATATACACACAGGCAGGTGGTATACCACATTACATTGACTGCTGACATGAATCCGGATTCAGCGCAAGTAACGCTTTGTACATTGCTCTACACTGCATATCGATGTCAATCACTTATGACATTTAATAATTTTTGATTGGAAATAACAGCACTTTATGTGCAGAGTCTCACAAAATACATCGCACAGAACTTCATTATGTAGCCCAGCAATTGATTTCATCTCCAATAAATTCTCCAATCGGACGAACTGCGGAACTTATTTTTCAAAAAGCAGAAATGGGGGTAATTTGGCATAAAAATCACGTCGTTTCTGACCTGGAGCAACACTCTTCACCCCGGGGCTTCAGCGCGAGTGGAATAAATTGGCAGCACATGGTGGCAACCTGTTGCATAAAATGTCCTACGGATATAGGACGAGACCGATTCATTGTACGGCTTTCGTGAGCATTTTATAGACATTGTCTGTTTTACTGTGCATATAGCCCGAAATTATCGATGTAGCTTACAAAATGCTCTGTACTGGTTTATGCCAGTGTAAATATGTCTAAGGCGAAAAGTGTTTAACTGTCTTATAATTCGCATCATTGTATAAACTTTTAATCAGAATCTTGTTGTCGAAAATATCATTTTGACGGATATATAGTCTGTAAGAGGTTATAGCCTTTACTAAGCTTTCGATTAATTTGCTCACTTTTCGGTCATGCACCTTCCTCTTGTGATCCCCGAATGAGCACGAAATAAGATTTAACCAAATCCTCTCAAATAATTGGGAAATGTCTGATAATCATGAGCCTGTTTTTTTTAGTTCTCTAATTAACATATTGCATTTAGTAAAGTACGGTATATACAAGGTAAAATTTATTAGCACGCCAAAAAGCAATCTCGTCCCACTTACCTAACTGAATGACCCAATAATAAATCTGTATTAGACCTCTACATTAGCATCAAGATATTGAGGTTCTCCATTCTGCCTCATGCAAGTGTAATTAGAAATGAGGGACATTTTTCAAAGTGAAATGAGTTATTGACCCTTTGTGAATCAATGATCGGAGAAGATAGTTTCTGCATGTTGGATTGGAAACAATAGGCAGTGAAACAAGTGGTTCCACTAAGTACACTTCAGACAGTTTCGAGTTTCCTTATCCCTCATAGCACAATGTAGCTGGCTTACAGAACTTCCTACTGGAGACTGAAGTGGCCTTCCAATATACAGAGTAGCAAAGTAAGTTAGGGCCAGTGAGCGATGGAGCACCTCGACTAAAAGGGCGCATATCGAGCGAAGGTCAAAAAATATGAACGAAGTATTCATGCTAACAATGTCCTGTCCTGAATACCTCGTAATACTCGGACTTCCTACTTGCATCAGGATGTATTATTAGGCTGCAGCAGGATGTGTTAGTGTACCTTTGACGTCATTCAGGCATTCATCTTAAACTTACAATGATATTTTCAAGCCGAACGAATAATTGAGTAATAAAAACACTGACTATTCATAGTTAGTGCCCTTTGTAGCTGCGACGGAAAAAATGCGACGCATTTCTTGACAGAAAGTCAGAATGACATTGCTGCAATTTTTTACGTCATTAACGACTCTGCAATTCAAATGCAAACGAGGTTGGATGTCTGCCCTGGTTTTATTTGAGATGCTCTATTTGGCGTGCTTATAATCCCGATTACACTATAATGCGAATCATATATGCGACACATTTCACCCTTGGAGGGTGTCACCTTTCCCAAACATCCCCCTTAATCTTAGTCATAAAATGACAGCAGTGAATCCCTGCTTCCGGTCATTTTTTAAAAGCTCCCTGGAGCAGAATAATTTTGAGGGAGTCAAAGCGGATTTTTAGGAGAGAAAATGACATGAGGAATGAGTTTCGGTCCCTCCACTCTGGGGGGCTGCATTCCGAAAAGGCTTAACCCGCTGTCAACCCCTTTTTAACTGCTTCGGAATTGGCTTAATGGATCATAAAGCCAAGTTGCCTTGTATGTCTGGACTCAAAGCTGCCTAAATCATAAGGGTGAGAGGCCGGGGAAACAATTCCAGTCCAATTGTCCATGAAAGTGGAAAGGAGTTGTTTTTCACACCTATACGAGTATAGTATTATTGTGCTTTTATGAGGCTCCAAAAAGTGTTGGTGGGAAAAACCTGTATACGCTTTTGATCTTTCTTAACTTTTATTTTATTTTTTTAAAGAAAGAGATGGGAAGTAGCACTCAGAAACAACTCGAGACTCCCGTAGCGATAGGTGTCAGGACTCCTGAGGTCCGATGCACCTTCTACTGCACACTGCATCTGACAGGTTTCTTATTGATTTATTGGAAGCTTTAATTAAACAATGCCAACAGCAGTTCGTTTTATAGTTCATTTTTTTGTGCACCTCATAGTAGGCTATACTGTAAACTGTAAAGTAATTGTTGAATCAAGTAGCAATCAGCCAGCTTAAGTCACTGTTTAGATTCACTAGTTCATTTGGTGGCTTTCCGCTCCCCTAAGATGGCCCAGGGGCCTAGCACGGGGTACAACAACAACAATAATAATTAAAAAACACGTGCTAGTCGTGTGTCATGCTGTGCAATAATATTTTAAGGCACACGAAATGTTTCTCGCCTTGATTAAGAGCAGAGTGGGATGTCGTATTAGAGACGAACAATCTCGACGTCTTTTCAGTACAGAGGCTTTGTTCGTGAATTCCAGCAACGTCTCACAGTGATTGACAAGACACATTAAGAGCCAGGTCTATGATTAACCGGCGTGGCTTTAATTGCTATTACATTTCTTGTAATGCACTTATGTCATTGGAGAAATACTTTCTATAATAATATTATAACGACATGATTAATGAGCGTTCCACAATGGAAGTAGAGAGAACCTAGCCATAATTATATGGTTCTAACGAGTAAAGTGGGCTCATTTTACTCGCTGTTTTCCTGTAACTCAAGCTGGAAGAGATAGCTTCCCCTTACCCCGTACGTGACGCTACGACAAGCTCTTTCCAATAATTGCAATGGCTTTTTTGCTTAAACAAGACTGTGATATCAGTAAGTCTTTCCGATAATAATATTGGAAAAAGTATTTTTAAGAAATATTTTGCTGGAGCTTTTCTCGTAAGACATCAAGACTCATGAATAATCTGGATATGCAAACATACTTCTTCGTTCTTTTAGTTCTGATTCACATACTATATGTATACGATCGTATAATCGTGTAAAGATAAAGGGCAGCAGGGTATGGTTTCCTCATCTGGGCATCATGCTATAGTTACGTTAGTGCACTCCATGATGCACAGTAGAGGCTACGTTGTGTACGGCACTCTCAGGTATAATTGTATTAGCCACGGGTCGATGATATGAGGAGGAATTAACACAGCCGGCCTGTTGTAAGGTCGTATCATACTGCAGTTGTAACACCATGTCAGCATTTAATTAAAAAAACTAATGTACCAACCAAAGTTCAAAATGTAACACAATTATGAGTTGCAAATGTAATTTTTTCTGGAGGTCTCGCAATGTGAGTGTAGCCTACTAGTGAGCCAAAATTTGGCAAAACCTGTAATCAGCATGACAGTGACAATCAAACAATTTCAATCAAGATGGCCCGCCGATTTACCACGTAGTGTTATTCTTCACGAATAGATGGCGTATACTCCCTCTGCACACTCCTGCCACCCTCAGGTCGTGTGAGATACTATCAGGTGGGACAAACATCCGATGGAGAGAATAAGAAAGATAAGACGAAGAAACCTATACATTCAGACCAATACCCAGCAACAGGCAATCATTGGGGCAATGCCTTCCTCCGCCTTACAAATCTATACGAGTGAACAAGCAAGAAATAAGACAGTGGTCTCCAGGGCTCAAGGGTCATTTGCGTGATGTTTGGGACCCATGAGGGCAGTTAGAAGACTACCTTCCCCCTTTTTTTTGGCCGCAAAGTGACAAGGCACCGATGAAATGGGAATAACATGAGCCCCAATGGTCTATGAGGATTGTACATAGGCCACTCACTGATTCTACCAGTAATTTGACCCACCACTTTCTGGAGTGTCCTGGAATTGGTCACGGGAATGGATTTTCGATGCTGTTGACCCGCTGCCTGATTTCTCGGAAAAAGACACAATAGCATCGGGTGACAATTTATTCTTCCGGGAACGAATTGACTATCTGCTGAACGTTTATACAGTAATATAAAATCTAATGATGACGAATATGGAGATGATATTAATGATGATTATGTAAATTTGGTCATACGGCATGTTCTGGGGCCACCTTAAGGATTTTCGTTTTAATCCCTGTATCTGATGTAATTTGCTGGTGAAAGGGTAGTGGAAGTACCCAAAGGAAATTCACGCAAAGACAGCAGAAATCCCATCCAAACCTATCCGCAGGGAAAATTCTGTGCACGATTCCAGATTGAACGCAGGACCTCAGAAATAATGCTGGAGGGTTATAGTGACGAGAAATTAATATCTGGGCCAACCTACATATATAGTGACATAATGTGTACGACCTGTTAGTACAGCCAGTTATTTACATTTTAAAACTGCTGTACTCCTTCTTGCTAACATGATTATCTCAAGAAAATGAATGGAACTTGTTGTTGGTGCTCCGCATTATAACCTTATTATAATTCCAACTTGACTTTAAACACACGGCTATTTTTGTCATCTTTATTAAGTTTTTTTTTCATATCAAGACTGTCTTGTCCCATTGCGATTGTAACCTTTTCTAATATTATTACGGAGAAAAATACCAGGGATGGCGGCATATGCGATTTAATTAAGTAACTTTGCAACGGTGTTTCTCACAATGTAGGACAAGTGCAAGGTTATACTTCTACTACGCGTGTTTCATGCTTTGTGTAGTTTTTCATCCTGACGAAAAGCAGAGCTAAAGAAGTGAAATGTTTAAGATCTTCTGCTATAATAATATGAAACATTTCTTTCCGACAGAACTGATTACTTAAGAACATCATAACATTACAATTCCTGGGGTTTAGTCGTTGAAATAGGTTCAGTAATATTGCGTTTCATTTTATGTCGTGTTTACGTTTATTTTTGCGCCTATTGGTTATACTCCCTGTATGTCTCGGGTGAGGTTGCATATCAGTCAGGAAATAAACCATTCAACGTTTCACTTTCCTAAAATGAAGTAAATGAATGCAGAAAGCTACGTTGATCGGCAATATATAAAAAATATTTTAACATGTCTCCGAATAATTGGAGTCCCAAGTTCGTACACTTTTACATGAAAGTTTCGCTGTATTATCAAAAATAGCCTCACGTTGCTTCAGGTAGCGTGAAAAGAATCTTTTGCGGTCGAGTCTACTTACCCTGTCAGTCACTATTTGGATCCATGAAGCATAGCCACTGTATACAGTACTCGTCAGTGAACAGGAAATTGACAGAGAATAAAATAGTCCATCTCTCAACGCTCCAGCAAATACCCATAGGATTGGATAGCACAAAAGAGATGCATCAGTAACTCACCTTTTTTCCAGTGGATCGTATGCAAAAAAAAGCCCTAATGTTAACACGGACAATAGGTAGACGTGCAGAGTATGTTGATTTGCCATATTGCACATGTTACAACGTGATGTGTTGTGTGCAATGTGTGGAAGCTAAATACTGCTTGTATTAACACTAATCATTTTAGAGCCCTAAGTGGTCATCAAAGAGATTAATTCACTGTTCGTTAATTCTGATGTAAAACAGCGATATTACTTTCTGCACATCATTATTACGCCTGACCCATCTTCATACATTCGTCGTGGATATACATGCAGTAATTTAAGTTTATGGCAGCCACCCTACTGCACTCAAGAGAATACTCAGCTGTATATAATAATGGATACTATATACTGTCGGATAGGAAGGCTGCTGGTTTTTAACATGGGAATCTTTGGCAGTCACACAGCCATGTGGCTAATATTGAAAGCAGGTTAATATAACAAAGGTTATATTTCCACCACCTGTAGAGTCCTATACTGTACAGGAACACTAATATGGCTATTAAAAACTTATTTGAAAAAGATATACAGTTAAGTAGCATTCTTACCAACATATTATATGAAGTAAGCTACAGTACGCCAGTGACCTTACTCGAAGGAAGGCCAAGTCAGTGACTGAAGATAATATCGTGCAGGTGCACTTCGTTCAAGCTTTTTTTGGGATCATTTGAGCGTTTCCAACTTCACTCAATTATTATCGATTGAAAGCTATTGATTGATAAATCATAGGAAAGAGGAAATGGCACATTTTTATGCATTAGTAAACTGTAATGCCGTGGTTTTGGCATATTCAAACGTCAATTATGAGTGTTTTGTATAAGCCTACATCAGATTAATTGCCAAATCCTATTTATGCAATTGATCCTAGTACAACATGCACGGAAAAATCCGACAGCGAAAAAACATTGCATACAAAATAATGAATCCAAACCGCTGGAAATTATGGTGAACTTTTGCAAACTACGACACTAGAAATTGAAAGCAGTTTAATCCCGTATTACTCATCAAGCTACGGTCACATTATTAAGAGTGTCACATGCTATGGCCTAGTTCAACTTAAAATCATGAAATATTAGTAATATTTTATCTGAAGCTAGCTTTCAAATCTATACTGTTTTCTATTATTGAAATCGATGAAAAATGGCAACTCACCATCGTGGTGTGAGCCTCCCAGAGGCATGGAACAGGCCAAAAAGATTCGGTTGTGGAGATGCACCAAGAGAACAACACTTAGCAAAGGAGACCTGATCCCGGACATCTCTTCAGCTATACAGGAACAAGACGAAGGTTTTTTTGTGGGTATAGAATTGGATGGGTTAAGATTTGGAGGGAGGGTGGGCTCTTCCTATGCCATCCACTTGAAAAGGCCCCACCAGCCCTTCTGTCCGCCCTGGCTGCTCTTTCCTGACGAAGAGGATGCTCGTTGCCAACATTTTAAAAAGACATCCGACCTCCCGCCCACCCTCCCCTGTGGACATGATGTCATTTTGGCGCCAACCAATGGCTGAGTTGGGTTGGACTCAGCCTAGAGGGGGCTCCCCCTATCTCTCTCTCGCTCAACCCACTGCTTTTTCCAGGAATAAGAGCAATTTGGGCGGCCCACATCCAACCCCCCTGTTTACAACATGTTCCATGGAAAGATTTTTTCCTTTCTTGGTAAGACACGTCGGGGTGGAGGATTCCTTTTTCTATATAAATGTCAAGACTTGTGGCTTTCCTCAATAAAATATAAAAGACTCCTTTCTACAGGACGTTGTAGGTTTTCCAGCAATAGTAAAAGACGTGACGCAGCTTTCGGAAAATCTTCTCCAGCAGTTCTTGAAAGGCATGATGCAAATGTTAGTCCAACATTGTCACGTAGTTCAATACAAGGTGTTGATAAAAGAGTCATGCTGTGTATACGACACATTATTCATTGCATCGGAAACTGCTTGTAATATTTAATGAGGTTTCACTTTTACATGTGAACATTTATAAAGAGAAATAAATGTCCATCCAGACACTTTGTATATGAGATTTATTATCCAAGAAATGCTCCTGCTAAGACAAAATAACAAATATGTAGAGTATAACAAATTTGCAATGAAAGTAATCGTTCTTCATATTCAAAATCAAGGCATTAATGGCATCAAATCAAGACAATATTTTTTTTCTTACATGAATAGTGCTGTATCACCGTCCTACTGGTTAGTAACTATTCATTTAAAATGAGGAAAGTTGTAAGAATGATACATTCAAGAGAGTAGCTGATAATAATAATCTGTGCTAAAATCAATACACGTTGATGGGAACCAACTTATTAAGAGCCTCCGCACCCCTTTGAAGACAGTTGGACGACCTTGTCGCACCCCCTATCGCAGGCGAAATTTTTCTTGGGTTCAAGGTCACACATTTGTGGTGAAATTATGTGTGTAATACCATTATGGTGTACATGGTACGGGCCCGGAAATTATTGTATGGTACATCCGGCACCCATGCTCGCACCCCACGTTAAGAACCGCTGTTCTAAAGGAACCCTTACATATTTGGACGCTAATCATCTTGAAATAAGCGCTTAAGACTCACATTATTGGCTTATAATAAATGGCTTAAAAATAAGGTCATAGCCTACACAAAAAATATCTTTAATCAGTATTAGGCAGAGAGAGGGTTTAGTTATAGGAACAAGTGCACTTCAACCTTTCCAATCCGAGTACCTCCTGCAAATTGTTCGTAAGTATGCTTTAAATTTCATATCAATCGCAGAATATTTAATCTTTTGCAGCATATTACCTTAACATGTACTGCAGTGGAAGTGTGGGCGGATGTTACATTCATATTATAATCAATCACGGAAATTGCTTGATTTCGAGTGATGTGTATGCGTATATAAATAATATTTTGATGCATATGTTTGACAGATTAAAATCTTACAGAGAATTGCACGTGTAACTTTCGCCCACATGTCCTCTGAAATCTACTGATTGTCAGTATGCACTGCAGCGCATTCCTCAACAAAAAAAGTCTCACGCTCTTCACTCTATACATGGCAGCACCTCTTTCTTTTCTGAAACTAACCTTTGACAACTCACGTATTAAATCGAAACAGTCTACTATACTCATGCCGATGCACCCAGATCACGACAAGTTCCAAAGAGAAGCCGACATTGCTATTCGGGGCTCGACACGTCCAAGTCTCTTTGTACGATCATTAAAGAGTTTTTAAAAAAACTCATGGGTGTGCCTAGAGGTATAGGTTTGTCGTGATATCATTTGGAGTTAGGGACACCTATAGAAAGGCACAATGGAACTTGTCTGATCCAGACACGGAAGTTCATTTCTCCAAACGCACCGATTTCAAACGCTCCAACCCCTTCCGTCTCTATACGTAGAACCCTCTTTATGCTGGTACTGTATATTCAGATAAGCGGCTCTCTCTCTCTCTCTAAATTTATTGCCTGTCAGCCAAATTACCTGGCGCATGATGTGGGTCGCACATTGGCAAATGGATCAGCTACACGTATAAACTCTTTTTGAACTCATGTGAGTCCAGTTTGCATACATATAGCAAATGTGCAACATGTTAAGTGCTTTTCATATAGAGCGAGGCATGTAATTTGGCGTATTTATTTAAAATGATTCATTTGCATGTATATGTACCGCACGGAATTTTATGTGGTTTATAAGTAATGTGTGTTGTACAGTTGTAAATGGAGTTTCACAATTTTATGTCAATTTGTACAGATGCAACTTTAGTTGATTCAACCAAAAGGCAGATATTTCATACTTTGTTGGACATAATGGATGTGGTCAATTTCCTCTAGGTCAACTGTACTTCCCTTTAGCAACATATCTAGAGTGGGTGGATATTACTCTTCGGAAAGTAATGTATATATACATATGAAACTATGCTTCTCCCTGAGGTAGTTATCATGCAAAGTACACACTCCTCCGATCAGATTGCACATTTTTCATTCTATTTTTGGTCACATAACTGACCTAATGCAACATTTCGGGGTTTAAAAAAAAGACTGCCATAGTGGTCGCAACGCAAATTGGAGAATTATCCGATAATGATCAAGTCCGCATCTGTCAACTTAGTAAGCTCATCAGATCGCACCTATTGCACATGAATGAGAGATATGACAGGTCGGCTGCATCATCAGCGATAAGCACTCTCTGCGGGCTCTGCGGGTTATGATTATCAGCTGATATTATTTTTTGTAGATTCAACTAAATTCGCAACAATGTAGCATTTAAAATAAGTTCGTGAAAATCATTAAAGTTTTGATTAATTCCACTTGAAAAGTTTTGCATATAGAGAGCAGTGCTTTTATGTCCAGAGTTCAGTATGGATTGTTTACCCCAGCAAACAGTTTGGTTGGGCGCAATTGGAACAACAAAATACGTACATATTAAATAAAATTTGATACTTATTAAAGCGATTATTTAGGTTACATCGCCATGAACGAGTCATGCTGTGTTTTGTATTTTTGGGAAGGGGGATCCCCGTATAATCAATATCTTGCAATGTCTTGGGTTAATTAGATACTGCAAAAAGTGCTTGAGATTGTCAGCTATATTCAGCCTTTCGATAAAGCCTGACGATGTCACATCATCAGTCTTAATATTCCTTATGACGTCTGGTGGATCACAGTTTATTCCTAGAAGGACGTGGGCGATTTTTTTTTTTTTTTTTCGTGCGGAGCTGTAATTTGCCGGATTCTGGAAATATAGTTAAGTGAACTGGCCAATGCGGATCCAGGGGGAAAGTCCACTCTTGCTACATCTTGTCTATATGCTAAATTTCGATTTTTTTTCTCTTCCTTATTTCAGATGGGTGGACTTATGGGGTAATCAGGTTACATCCTATGCGTTACCTGCCTTGTAAAAAATGGCGCATCGCATGCTACTTTTCTGTTTTATATAAACTGTCCTCGTTACTCTGTACAGTATCACATTGAATTGTACATATTTACTGTAATAAGGTGAAAGATTGGTATCTTATGCTTAATACTGTACATGTACAAAATATTCCTTGCATATAAATGCATTATTTTGTTGAACAATTTGTTGCCTCAAGGTCCGTAAAATAGAAAGTCGCAAAAACAGTTCCAGCACTAGGCAGTTAATTTCGACACCTTTTGAGCGACAATGAGGGAATTGGGTACTTAATTTTACGCCTAGGCGCGTTGGTGTAGGCATATACAAGGGTGTAAAGCGGGTGGATACATACCAGGAATGTTATCCACCCTTGAAATTAAAGCTGGAAGGGGGGAATAAATGAAAGTGCGAAATTGCACATGGTAATATCTTAGAGATGGTGCCACGGTGCCACTACTGATGGTTCCAAATCCGGTGCAATATTATTTTAATCCCCACACAACTTCACCAGAAAGATTCAAATTTAGCTATTGCATAACTTATAGCTAAGAAGTGTTTCCTATTATGTTAACCATAAATGCATTTTCTACACTTACATGTGCTTTAAAAAAATAAATCATCATTTACTAGGATGTTCCTATGTTCTTTCGTAGTTCTGTGACAAGCTTCTCAAACCGAGCTTCAATTTTTTGTATTACCGAATCTTAAATACTGAAGTACGTAGGCTAAATGTCGTATTTGGTTCCAAATTGTACCAAGACAGAAAAGTGGTTGAAGAGACTTCAAGGTTATCGATTCGTATTCAGGGAAAGCAAGGAATCCAACCTAATAATTTCGATAATAGGAGTTCATTTCAAAAAATGATTTTTTCATGAAATAAGGTAGCCTACAGAGGAGCTTTGCAAGTGAGATAGACACAGCCATTGTGACCTATATATATATACTGCTGCTCGTTGCATGCGGACATTTTTTATTGCTTTATCACCAGCGTGTGTATCTACATGTGAATCTTTTATAAATGTTCTGCCGGTGATTACTTTCCGCATCGTGTGTTTACCTGTTTAGAAGCACTTACAATTATTAATGCTGCCATAATCCATAATAGCAAGTGTGTGTGACTGCATAGGATTCGTGGGAGGAAAATGACAGGATGCAGTATGTGGATGATGATAATGCAGACGATGCAGACTGTGGTGATAACGTGGTTAAAAATAGAAACGGTTCCAACCAAAAAAAAATGGACTCGGTGGGAAATAATCCCGCCTACCCCTTTGCTTGCAATTTTATTGATCAAATGATTAATATCTCTAGGAATTTTATAATTGAATCGACTCTTAGCATGATCAGAAAAATGAGAGCATCACAATATTGACTCACTTGATATATAAAAAAGAGCCAACACCTACGTGTTACCTACGCTTCCGATTGCATTATTCGATGATCACTTTCTACTCTGCACAGTCATTTTGTGTTCAAAGAATTTTTACAGAAATATTTTTATTTAGGACATCAATGTCATAATATTGTAAGGAGACACTGATACATTTCTTTGGCTCGGAATCTGCCTGTTACATCTAATAAAATTTAATTGCAAGTTTAACCGAATCAATATCAAACATGCACGTACTAGTAGGGTTTGTTAAATGAAAAAAAAAAAAAAACCTCGTGTCTACGAGCCTCGTTGAAATATGTGTAACGCCCTGCGTTTTTCATTGCTCGCATTTCGTTCATACAAAGTAACCACCATGAAAAAGTACCCAAGTCACGCTATTCAGAAATAATTTGGCTCCGTGGCCTGCCCCAGTGAGTCTGGCTCATTTCTACGAATTTATTGCGAGTGTGATTGCTAAAACGAGGGGTGGGCCCACCCATTGATCAAAAGCACAATATCTGCGCTTTCCCCTCTACTGAACAAGCGCCCACGTGTCCCTCGTACTTCCTTTTTTTAAAAAAAACCTAAAAAACAACCCATCCTGCGCAGCCTAGTTGACACCATTCAACTCCGATTCCAGGAAACGGGCATCCAACTTCCGCGCTGTTAATGAGGTGTTAATGATTATGACGACGGAAGTGGTAGGTGGGAAGCCAAAATCAATGGCCAACGCAAACTGAACGTGTAATTTCACATGTGTTGCCGGATTTTTTTTATTCAGTCAGCAGTGAATTAGAGCACTACTTTTTTTGATAATATTTATTAATAAAGCCAATTTTAAACGATTGTGCCCGTTTTTGCGTCAGTGAATATGGTTTGTTTGTGTGTGAATCAAAGAAGAGGATTATTATGCGGATTATCTTGCACTGTTCTGTTCAATGTATGCACATGAGTATTTGCACTTCTTGGTATACGTGACCAAATAGCAACTAGTGAGAGTTTGCTAATAAAGGGTTCGAAGCACGTGTCGATCCTCATCTACGAAAAGTGATAAGATGAGGGTATTTACACCGATAACATTGTTACAAGTATATTAGCACAAGTTGTGATCATGTAACTCTATCTCTATACTTATAAACGTGAAAGTTTATACAGCCGGTATATATCTGCGTATGTTTGTCCGGACTACCTAACACACTTCCACACTTCTGAGAGTACTGGGCACACCGATGTCTTATGTGCTACTGATTTTAAAAGTTTAAATACCCTAAATTTAGGATTTGTTTGTTTTTAAAATGAAGTTTGGTGTTTCATCTGCGAAAATTGTCGTGCCACCACAGATGGCGCTTCTATAGGTTTAACAAGCGTCTTTCATGCGAAGAACTGCTAGTTTTGTCTTAAATTTAAGCAGCTTGTCCAAAATGATGTAAATGGCCATACTAATGTAATTATAATATCACCTTCTTTCAATCAATTATTCAAAATGCTCGAAAACGAAAGTGCACGATTTGATTATAAGTAACATTATCTTGCTCTTAACAGAGAAATGCCAATGATTTCAAGCACATACGTATATACGACTGGTTGTTATTTAGTTGGAAGATTCTGCAAATGCGTAAATACTAAATAGCAGAGAACATACTCAGAGTTACAAAAAAAAGCTTTGCATACAGTAGCTACACTATGCACCATTTGCATGCAAAAACATACTTTTGATCTTTTTCCAGTGATAATTTAAAAATAATAGGACTTCCTTTGTAGAAGAACCTATATTATTATCATTATCGCCCGGCACTATACGTACTTACATTCAGAACATACAGACAGCATTGTACATTCATAGCTTCAGGGTTGTTGTGCAGGATACATGATGGCAAAATGAATACTGAATATTTTTTTTCTGCGTGACGTCGTGCAAAGAAAGCAGAACTCCAAATAATCTAAACAGCGTTTTTCTCCAGAGAGTTGTAAGATGGGATTGAAGGCTTGCTGAAATTGAATCTTGAATTGCACCTTAGGGACATCTACTATTTCCTCACCTGTCCAGTGAATGCTGCCTAAAATGTCCCTTTCCCTATAAGCCAAGTAAATCCGGCACCTTGTTGGCCTAAGAGTTAGTCTTTCCGGCAGGTCTCTAACCTCTCGGAGGACCAGGGTTCAATTACCTGACCCAAAGGGGAAGATATAATCGTCCATTTCCATTTAAAAAAATAGGCTGTCAACCATCCGAGGAATTCACTCTTACTAATAATATATGATTTTTTAAATGAGCGCAACCGAGTGCGCAACACAGTTTGCGCAATTTGTTTCCAACACTACGCTTGAGGGGGTATAGTAACAATATGACCGACTTTTGCGATGTTGCCAATGGTCTGGGCTCCGGAACGAACCTTAGAGGCTACCTGTGTGAATTTGGTCCCCATGGGGAGTCACTGTGGCAACGTTGTTGTCGGAACAATGGACTTGCGCGAGTGTGGATGCGCACTCGGTTGCGTTTGTAAAAAAATCATCTGTAACATCTTATTTGATTCATATTTGTCGTTTTCTGTAAAATGCCATCAATATACAAGCTTACCATTGAAGTGAAGTTGTCAACATGGGCAGTGTACTGTACTACAATACAGTAGGGGTCTTCCATCTCATTGGGACAAAGTGTTACTTAGATCTCCATTTGCAAAGATTAAGATGCTTTGCTTAATTACCACTAACATGGGCCATGACCCTCTATAAATGGACTAGTAATAATCGAAGTGTATACAGTACCTTTTCAAAAAGTGATGGTGGTCATCTGTTGTAAAGCCCGTTTCAATTCCCTTTGGGACAGGAAGCAAGAGCGATTTAGTTAATTAATGTCGGCAGCCAGATGGAGGCGGGAGAAATGTGTGCTTCCAACTATGGAGAGCTAGATCGGCCCTGGACATTTTCCAGAAACCATAACAAAAGGGGGCTGGAGAGGGTGAGAAAATAATGGTCAAGGCACTGACTGGGAACGACCCACTGGGACGACGATGGACAGGTTGCGGTTGTACAGTACGCTAGCTGCTGTAATGTTATATATTGCTCTAGTGCGTATACTCTCTAGTTCAAGGTCCAAGCAGACAATACAAGGGATGCACAAGAAATGGCAACTTTAATTACTTTACTTAATATCTGGATAACTTAGCCTGCAACGTGATGATCATGTCTGATGACATTTGCAAATACTGGAATGCCTTAAGGTACAGGAAAAAAAATGGATGCTGCAGGTTGCATTGTTGAGAAGAGTGATATTTCAAAGGGAACCAATGCTTGTAATTTTACCGTGCTGTCTACGAAGCCTATTTTCCCGCTAATTCGGAGGGAGAGAAAAATTGCAAACCTTGTTAATGTAGGATCAATAATCTCCAACAAAATGACAGTGAGTTTTTTAAATAAGCTGAAATTATCTTCATATATTAACCACAAATGTGAATGTTTACGGTACTTATTCATGTTGCTTATATACGTACAATATGTTGTCATTATTTGTAGGTGGCATAATATTATGTCATTTATTATTTTTCCAGTTCAGCTTGGAGTTGACCAACTTTTGTTATACGGTTCTTGCCAAAAAGCCAAGTCTTCCATAAATCGTTTAGAGGCTTACCCAGGATATAAGGAGGTCGCGAGAAAGGTTGGAGAAGTCTGTTCGGAGAGAAGAGGAAAGGCAATTTTAGGAGTTGATGAAGCGCACAACCAGTCATGCACCGAAAGGGAAGCTGGGTATAGGAGGGGGGG